>WTXE01000235.1:0-41207 GCA_022496225.1 Russula aff. rugulosa BPL654 | reverse complement strand
CCGGTTTCCAGGACTTTTTCGTTGACCCTGCAGCGTTTTGATCGACGCGAGTACGAAGTGGCGGCCTTTTTTGAACTCCCCTTTCATTGCAATTGCATTTCGCGCGTGGATCAGGATTCGGGTCGGCGCAGTTTCGCAGCTTTCGCTACAGGCTGCAGTCGATACAGTAACATCCCCGCGTCATGATGGCAGTCCCAAACTGTGCATGGTTGATTGCTACGCGCCCAATTACGCTGCAAGGCAGGGTAACGCTTACTTCCATAATGGTGAGCTCCAAAATTATGCACCTTCTTACACGGCGACTTCACTGATCATATTAAGGCGCTATGCGAGAGCGAATGGGGGATTACAATTCCCCAGGTTGTGATACTTCTTGATCTTTTTCATGTACACATCCTAGGATCCCTGCGCCGCTATTTGGCCGTCAGAACTGCGACTCTCGTAATGTACGTCCATGGATTCTCTTATTTCCCGTCGTTTCCAACTTTCTGATCCCTGCTCATCTTTTGCAGACCAGATTGAGACGGGAATCATCGCTCTTTTCTCCTTTCTAATTAATTCGCAGGATACTAGTAGTCGGCGTGGACGACACTCGTACACGGGACTGTCTGTAATGCGGAGCAGTATAATCAATCCCAAATGTTCAGGCATAAAGACACGAGCAGCCCCCCGATTTTATGTCTAACACGCGGGGAGAGTATTGGCTTGGCTGTGAGTATCTTATACCATCAGTCGTCGTCTCGAACTCATCCAATTTACAGTTAACAGCCGAAGCATCGTTCATTAGTTCCAAGCGTCATTGTCATATTTATCTGGATCGGCGTACGTTCCATTTCCTTTAACGTGTCTCTCCTGTTTGACGAGATGTTGCATAGTGAACGTACGATGGTATAAAAAACGTTTCCAAAGGTGATGGAATGTTCCAGGGCGCTGAGTCTACATGGTCCGCTAAAGTTTTCTTTGCCATTCCTCGCTCATTGATTAATTCAGTGCATTCTCCTCTTCATGTTCGATTTTTGCAAGCTGGTAGTGTCCTCGATATCTGTGGCCACCACGGATGTCGAGACAGCTATTGCAGAGACAAGCATCATCGACAGTTTGGTGAATTGGAGTCGCCTGATCACCCTCGTGCTTTACCTTTATAACATGATCTCCGATGCACTGATGTGCATTCCCAGTTTCTTGCCTTCACCATTCGTAGCTGCATTGTGGCAAGTTGCTGCACGCGTGGGTGCCTTGGCATGTTCCTTGCTTGCTTTTCATTATCTCTCGATTGAATTACTGGGCATTAACAAGAATTATATACGCCCACACCCGTGCGTCACTCAATCTCTTCTTTCCACTCTCTATTGCTGACACTATTCGGTCAGTTTTTGTGGATCAGCCTAAGCTCCTCACATTCGCTTGTGGCGAATCATCTGCTGTGGATCGCACTATTCGCTTCGCTAATATTATATATCCCACTTTCTTTCTGGACGGAAGGTCGCTTGTCTGTTGATGAAGAGAGCTGGTACAAGTTTCACATTACGGACCCGATCAGAGGGTTGACTACTCACAGCGGCGAGCTGCATTGGGAATGCTTCTGTAAGTTATCGCCTCTCGAGTTGTGAACCCGGCTCATAGAATATCAAATCATCAGCTACCCTCTCGCATATTCCCTCGTCGTCCTTCCTATCTCCATACCACAATGGCTGAAATCCAATCACCCTAACGTACCGTCCGCGGCTATGTTTTTTGGTAACATAATGTTCTACCTATCCGGTGCAATCAATGTGCTCCTGTTCCTGATGGCCAGACCTCACCTCCTCCTTTTCCCCGACCTGAGGAACTCCCCGGGCCAGACATGGAACTTGCTCTTCAAGGTACTGGCTCGGCAATTGTCTCCGACAGAGCGAATTTCCAACACGGCCCAGAGCCGACGCTGGTGGTGTATGATGGCTCTAGAAACAGCCCAGCATTATCCCGCATCAGTTCTAGACGAATGTCAGATGACATCTAACCACTTGAAGTGGGCTGCTCTTTTCAAAGTAGCCGCTTTTCCTAATCGTTTTTCCTCTGTACAGCACGGTTTACGGACGCATATCAGTATTATACTAATTGGATTGTCTTTGAGTCAACTGTATATACCAATTGTATTGTGGAGCATAGATGCTGTTCACGTGACGTCGTAGAACTGTAATTCTTCGCAAGTAACACGAGCGAGCGCACAGCCTCAAGTAGCTCGAACGTTTACAAATTCATGGCTAATGCCTGAACGAGTGAAGAGAGAATATTGAAAACACAAAAACAGGGGCTCGCTTGTCAGATAAAGATGCTTATTTACGGCTTAGTAGCTCTATATCTAGATGCTAAATCTTCTAATCGCAGCTGCAAGAATATTCCGCCAAACAAGAAACCTTCCGACTGATTCGTAATTTCGACAGAGAGCAGGCCTGAAGTGTAAGTTAAGAGTTACGGTATGCCGCCGATCGGATTGAGATTTGTCAGCAGCAACACGGTCAAACACACTGGATACAGTGACAGTTAGTTGTGGGAATTACGGCTCTTTTTTCAGTCACGTTGCAGTCGGGACAGCCCTTTACCGATTATTGCTCCGATCTTCGCTCCGCGCTCGCAACAATTGCAAATGTGTCTTCTACATGACTAGTTTCCGTTTTCGGGCATTTTTCGTTGACCCTGCAGCGTTCGATGCGAGTACGAATGGCGGCCTTTTTGACTTCCCTTTCATTGCATACTGCATTTTCCCACCGGCCGTGCGTGGATCGGCCTCGCGACCTCGCGAGTTTCCAGTTTTCTTCGCTACAGGTGCAGTCGATACAGTAACATCCTCCGCCAAGATGGCAGTGTCCAAACTGTGCATGGTTGATTGCTACGCGCCAATTATGCCGCAAGGCAGGGTAGCGCTTACTTCCATAATGGTGGGCTCCAAAAATTATACACGTTCCTACACGGAAACTTCACTGATCATATTACAGTAAGGCGCTATGCGAGAGCGAAATGGGGCATTGCAATTCCCCAAGTTGTGATACTTGATTTTTCATGTATACATCCTAGGATCCCCTGTGCCGCTATACGGCCGTCAGGACTGCGCTCTCATAATGTTCGTCCATGGATTCCTTTTATTTCCCGTCGTTTTCAACTTTCTGATCCCTGCTCATCCTTTGCGGACCAGATTGAGACGAGAATCATCGCTCTTTTCTCCTTTCTAGTTCATTCGCAGGAATGCCAGTAGTCGGCGTGATCGACACTGACTGTCTGTAATATCACGCAGTGTCAGCAATCCCAACAGTCTTATCCCTGTGATGGAAGTAACCCCCCCCCCTCGATTTCATGTTTAACCGCCGGGACAGGATTGGGTTGGCTGTGAGTATCTTATCCAATCAGTCTTCATCTCGAACTCACCCAATTTTACAGCTAACAGCCGAAGCGTCGTTCATTAGTTCCATTAGCGTCATTGTCATATTTATCTGGATCGGCGTACGTTCCATTTCCTTTCACGTGTCTCTCCTGTCTGAATCTTGCATAGTGGAACGTACGGTGGTATAGGAAGACGTTTCCAAACGGTGACTGGAAGTTGTTCCAGGGTCCTGCTGACGTCTACATGGTCTGCCTGACAGTTTTCCTGTTGCCATTCGCTCGGCTCATTGGATTCATGTGACAGTTCTCCGTCTTCGTGTTCGATTTTTGGCAGGCCATGGGTGGTGTCCTCGATGTTCGGTGGGCTCACAACGGGATCGTCACGACGGGGCACTATTGCACAGCACAAGGCGTCATCCAACAGATTGGTGAAGTTGGAGTCGCCCTGATCACCTCGTGCGTCTCATCTTTATGACAATGTTTTTCGGTTTGAGATCCGTTGGTGTGCATTTCGCCTGCTTCTTGCCGTCCACACTCTCGTAACGGCCCTGTGGCAAGTTGGCCTGCACGCGCGTGGGGTTGCAATTGGCATGGACGTTCATAAGAATTATGAAACGCCTACACCCGTGCGTTACTCAATCTCGTTCTTTTCCACTCTTTCCTCAATTGCTGACACTGTTCGGGTCAGTATTGGTGCTGGATCAGTCCTAAGTTCTCGGGGATACGCCTCGGTGGCGAATACATCTGGCTGTGGATCGCATTATTAGCTTCGGTAGTATTATATATCCCATTATATTTCTGGACGGAAGGTCACTTGTCTGTTGGTGAAGAGAGCTGGTACAAGTTTCACATGACAGACCCCGATCAGAGGATCGACTAGTTACAAAGGCGAGCTGCATTGGGAATGCTTCTGTAAGTTATCGCCCATCGAGTTGTGAACCCGGTTCATAGACTATCAAATCATCAGTACCCCCTTGCATATTCCCTCGTCGTCCTTCCCATCTCCATAACACGATGGTTGGAATTCAAACACCCCAACGTACCGTCCGTGGCTACGTTTTTCAGCGTCATAATGTTCAACCTATCCGGCGCCATCAATGTGTTACTGTTCCTGATTGCCAGACCTCACCTCCTCCTTTTCTCCCGACCCGAGAAACTCCCCAAGCCAGTCATGGAGCTTACTCTTCAAGGTACTAGCACGGCAATTTTCTGACAGAGCGAAATTCCAAAAGAGCCCAGAGCCGACCTCGGCGGCGCTGGTGGTGGGTGAGGGTTCCAGAAACAACCCAGCACTATCCCGCATCAATTCTAGACGAATGTCGGATGACGTCTTCATATTCAGCCAGATAAGCCAGACAACGAATAGTCAGTACACCCTTTTTGCTCCTCGAACATTAGGAAAACACTGATACGTTTCCTTAGTTGGACCCAAAAAATTCAAGATAATTTTCCTACAGCATATCGCATTGCAACTACGGAAGTTGCCACGTTAAGGACAGTGGGTTTGAGCGGACGCAAAGCTGAATATGGTGCCCGCTCATGCTAGGCATCTCACGTATATTGCCACTAATCTATGACATCGATTCACAGTTCGAGACCTGGCAACAAGGTTTGCAGATGGCCGGCTTTCCAATCAAAAGCTGCTCGATGCGAATGATGAGGAATTGTTCGATCTTCTGACCGCAGTTTACGGTATAGGCAAAGTAAGCCAAGCACTTACTTCTGTCAGCTGATTGGAAGATCGTCCTTTCTTCCAGTGGACCGGTAAGTTAACGTTTCTTTCTTCCTGGAAACGGTATTGAACTTTCACAGTTGAGATGTTCGCCATCTTCTCTCTGCGGTGCCCTGACATTTTACCTGTTGGTGCGTATCACAATGAAGTCTCTGATGTAGTCAATCAAAGCCCGATGTCGCAGGCGACCTCGGCGTACAACGAGGTCTGCTTCGTTGGGTGCTATCAATCCACCAGCCAGAGTACAGAATCGAGGTATCACCAAAGAAACTTCCAGACCCTACCGAGGACTCACGAAAGGCCGAAGACAAACCAAGTCAAGCTCGAAGCCGAAATCCACAAAGTCCAGAAAAAATGCCAAGGCCAAGGGTGGTGTATCTACTCTAACGAAATCGTGGACTCGGACCAGGAAGTCGAAGAGGAAGCCGACGAGCTTCCTAGCCTAAACGGTCTTCCTGATGCGACTGCGGGTAGTTCAACTCGACATCTGGATCAAGCACCAATGCCACCTCCCCAATACGCGACATCTGTGCTCCCTTCCGTCTCTACAACCAAGTCAGACGTATTAGGGACACCTCTGCGCCGCGACAAAGACAGGAATGCCGCAGCCGCTCTCACACCGGGCGCCTTCGGTCTACCGTCGATGCCACCGCCGCTCACCCCATCAGTTACCCGAGTCCTCGCGCCCGCGCCAGATGCTCCACCGCCTCCACCGTTCCCCGCGGGCCTGACGGTCGCTTCTCAGAAGCAGGTTGGATAGTAAGAAAAAGATAAAGTGCGTAACAAAACCAGTAGCGTTATCCAAGTTCGGTGTTGGTTGATGGCTAATATTCAACACAGGGGTGCGATCTTGACACCGTCGGAGATGGAGGCTTTGACTGAACCGTGGAGATCATATCGCAGCATCGGTAGGCCGACTTTTTTGTGGGGAGAAGTGGATTCTAGGTAGAAGCATTGACGACGATTTTTCCACAGGTGTATATTACATGTGGATGCTAGCAGAAGAGAAGGCGGCGTCTTGAAATGGCTCGTATATTTAGACCAAAAATCGCTTTGCCATACGAAGATGCCCTTCCGGCCTAACCCAAATTCTCCCACGAAATCAGAATCGCTTCTGTCACTTATTTCTCATCATATACCATAACAAAACTTATCTTGGTATTGCCAGCTCCGGGAATTCCTTACGCGTAACTGCAGGAAAACTCACTGTTATTTGTCAAATCGTAAACCCAACGGAACATTCCATCTGAATGTTTCGATGGGTCTATGATTCGTTGAACGACGGGGGTCAGCGACTGTAATCCAGAATAAATGTTGTCTGAGGGAGCTGTATTTCAGGTAGGATCTCGAGAGCAGCCTCTGCTGATCCCCCCTCATCGATAGCGATCGATCACGACAGTGTCCATTGCGTGTCACCGCATCGTTTTCGAGAACGGGTGAGCATCTTATGCATCGCGAGAGGTACCCTTTCACTTTCTACCGCCACTGGCACATTGTTTTACTCATATTCATTTGATTGCGATTAGTTTAGTATCTTATTCGGGCAGGCGCTAACCACATTATGCTCCACACCGCCCCACATTACATGGCTCGCCCGCTTGCACCCCCAGCAATATGGGGGCGTCATTTGCCCTTCCCTACACCGCACGATCACGCCGATCGCCCTTTATTTCTTGCCGATGTGTCCTGTATAGGCTGTATTCACTTTCGTTGCGTGATAACCTCATTCAACTATCGGATTACATATGCCAATCCCACTGGTGTCAAGTATTCCCTTGGCCTCTCAAGACAACCCGAAAAAATATGTCCTCTCTAAGTTGTCCTGTATGCCAGATTTTCCTCCGAGTTCTCAGCATTGCGTTAGCCGAGCGACAACCAAACAGGCACAGCTGTCTTTGGTGTAGTGAGACAAGTGAGACATTCGGTAAAGACGTCATACAAATGATTGGCCTCCACCCAACCATGCGCCACTTGCCTCGACCACCCACCGCACCACCGCTGTACCATCCGAGTCCGGCTCACTACTTGCTGCCTACAGACATTTATCGGCTGTTGCCGGGCCTCCTTGATCATTCCGTCGAATACCCGGACATCATGAAATACTTTGGCAAGGACAGAGGCCATTTCCGTACCACAAATTTCTTCTCTAGAGCTTTTACACGGGCGCAGATGGCGTAGATGTCGTCAGAGTCCTGTCGAAACCATCCTAACCATTACAGAATGATAGACCATTCGACAAGTGCTCTACTGTACTACTCCGAGCGCCGCCACCATCCTGCCCCAAGACCGCCTTTCTGGACGTGCTGGACGACCGTTATTAGTGTCCCATGGAAGCCACTTCGCAGTGTTCTGAAACGAACAGGCATATCTTTATTTTGTCATGTTTGGTGGGACGAACCGTTTGGCGGTTGGGTTCAATTATCATGGACACAGGGAGGTGGAATCAAAATATAGGGTATTCGTTTGTACTGTACATCTACCGATTGCTACCATGGTCAACGGCAAATGAGGATTTGGTCGAGCTAGCTATACGGGACCATGGGCCAGGTTGAACTTACCGATAATCTTTTTTTTTGACGGCACGCGCGGTCCAAGGGTGCATGCGTGGATCAGGTTGCGGAGGCAGAGACAGCCGTCGGTACGTACTACGTCCCTCTCCAAATCGTTTCCTTCCTGTCTGAAACGGTGCGGGGGGATGTAGCCAAGTTCCGGCAATACAATGCATGGGAGACCGCTTCAATGACCGCTGTTACCCCACAGTGCCAAAGGAGGCCAGGCAGTGCCAATGCAACCAGACAGCATGTGAACGGCTTACTTGGCACTCCATTAAGGTCTGTATGGGTTTACGAGTCCTCAAGGTTAGTAAATATAGTTGGCCAAGACTGGTCGCGACTAAACTTCGTTCGAACGATGAACGTATGAACATTGAACGTATTGAACCTCCGACTCAATTTCGTGGTCCTCCACGTTCCATCCGTATCAAACCCCCATCGCCACTTCGACTCTGCTTCGTAGACCTCACCAACATGGACCTTTCATCCAAGACCTCAACCGAGTATGCAATCGGTTTCGCGTGCTTATCATAGGTCGGCGGAATGCTGGAAAAACCACCATCCTTGAGAAAATGACCGGTAGTGAGGAAGGGGCCAAGCCAGAAATTCGCGATAAAGAAGGACGCTTGGTGGTAAGGCCTTCCCTCATATATCTAGTAACATCGAAAGTCAAGCTGAGGTTATAGGACGACCCAACACTTGTCAAGGCAGGGTTGGAGGTCTGTCGAGTCTACAGGCACCTCCCACCCCACTAACACAACTTCCAGCGTGGAATGAGCATGATCGACTACGAGATAACATACCTGAGCAGCCCACGCTTTGTCTTCCACGATTCTCGTGGGATCGAAGCTGGAGCAGAATCAGACTGTCATGGTATGGAGGCTGGAGAGGACACGACTCAAGCAAGCTTCGTACAGAGTATATTCAGAAGTTCATCGATGATCGGGCCCAGCAGACGCGCACTAGAGATCAGCTTCATGCAATCTGGTAAGTATTTGGCAACTCCTATACCTTGATAGTTGATAGTTAATATGATGCTTTTGAAGGTTTTGCATGCCAATGGACACTCCGAGGGTGCCTAGTGACGAGTTTGAGCTAGCATTTCTTGAGAAAGTCAATTGCAATGGTAATTAATTTCTATTAATCTGGCTAATATTGCTACCATTGCTAAACCAAGACAGTTCCAGTGATTGCAGTATTGACTAAATTTGAAGCATTGGTTGACAGAGTAAAGGGTGAATATAAAGGAAGACAGGTGGCAAAAAATGACATTCTAAACTATGCAAGAGAGAATGTTTTCAATCCTCTCAAAAGTGTTACACATGCACCTGTAGCCATTGTTCAAACACATCGTGAGTCATTTATAAAATTATTATTATACTAATAACATAATTAATATTAAAACTCTTTAGATAAAGGGGAAGGTTGTGAACTATTAACAAAGAAAACATTTGAAGCAATAAAAAATGAAACTCTTGCTATTATTTTTGCAATGGCTCAGCAAAATTCCATGAAACTTGCATGTCAATTGATATTTAAACAAAATTGTATGTATATTTTATATATTTTATATTTATATTTATATTTTTAGAACACAATCTATTCTTTCAAGACTTAAGATGTCAATTAAAATAAATAATACAATAACTTTATATAAGTATTTTATTGATAGAAGCTTAAAATTCTTACCATTTTGGAATTTGGTTAGTATAATTTAACAAATTATACAGTATTTTTATACTTTCTACTTTTATTTAATATTACTCACATTTTATTTATTTTTATCTCACTTATAGAATGTAAGTTGCCATTTGTGCTTATTATTTCCATTTAATGTCACTCACATTTTATTTATTTTATCTCATTATAGCTGTAAGTTGCCTTTGTGTTGCTGCTTCATTTAATTCACTCACATTTTTTTATTTTATTTCATTATAGATGTAAGTTGCCATTTGTGCTTGCTGCTTCCATTTAATTCACTCACATTTTGTTTATTCTATTCATTATAGAGTAAGTTGCCATTTTGCTTGCTGCTCCATTTAATGTCACTCACATTTTGTTTATTCTATCTCACTTATAGATGTAAGTTGCCATTTGTGCTTGCTGCTTCCATTTAATGTCACTCACATTTTGTTTATTTCTATCTCACTTATAGGATGTAAGTTGCCATTTGTGCTTGCTGCTCCATTTAATGTCACTCACATTTTGTTTATTCCTATCTCACTTATAGGATGTAAGTTGCCATTTGTGCTTGCTGCTTCATTTAATGTCACTCACATTTTGTTTATTCCTATCTCACTTATAGGATGTAAGTTGCCATTTGTGCTTGCTGCTTTATTTAATGTCACTCACATTTTGTTTATTCTATTCACTTATAGGATGTAAGTTGCCATTTTGCTTGCTGCTTTTATTTAATGTCACTCACATTTTGTTTATTCCTATCTCACTTATAGATGTAAGTTGCCATTTTGCTTGCTGCTTATTTAATGTCACTCACATTTTGTTTATTCCTATCTCACTTATAGATGTAAGTTGCCATTTGTGCTTGCTGCTTTTATTTAATGTCACTCACATTTTGTTTATTCCTATCTCACTTATAGATGTAAGTTGCCATTTGTGCTTGCTGCTTTTATTTAATGTCACTCACATTTTGTTTATTCCTATCTCACTTATAGTATGTAAGTTGCCATTTGTGCTTGCTGCTTTATTTAATGTCACTCACATTTTGTTTATTCCTATCTCACTTATAGTATGTAAGTTGCCATTTGTGCTTGCTGCTTTATTTAATGTCACTCACATTTTGTTTATTCCTATCTCACTTATAGATGTAAGTTGCCATTTGTGCTTGCTGCTTTCATTTAATGTCACTCACATTTTGTTTATTCCTATCTCACTTATAGATGTAAGTTGCCATTTGTGCTTGCTGCTTTATTTAATGTCACTCACATTTTGTTTATTCCTATCTCACTTATAGATGTAAGTTGCCATTTGTGCTTGCTGCTTTATTTAATGTCACTCACATTTTGTTTATTCCTATCTCACTTATAGATGTAAGTTGCCATTTGTGCTTGCTGCTTTCATTTAATGTCACTCACATTTTGTTTATTCCTATCTCACTTATAGTATGTAAGTTGCCATTTGTGCTTGCTGCTTTCATTTAATGTCACTCACATTTTGTTTATTCCTATCTCACTTATAGATGTAAGTTGCCATTTGTGCTTGCTGCTTTATTTAATGTCACTCACATTTTGTTTATTCCTATCTCACTTATAGATGTAAGTTGCCATTTGTGCTTGCTGCTTTATTTAATGTCACTCACATTTTGTTTATTCCTATCTCACTTATAGATGTAAGTTGCCATTTGTGCTTGCTGCTTTTATTTAATGTCACTCACATTTTGTTTATTCCTATCTCACTTATAGTATGTAAGTTGCCATTTGTGCTTGCTGCTTTTATTTAATGTCACTCACATTTTGTTTATTCCTATCTCACTTATAGGATGTAAGTTGCCATTTGTGCTTGCTGCTTTTATTTAATGTCACTCACATTTTGTTTATTCCTATCTCACTTATAGATGTAAGTTGCCATTTGTGCTTGCTGCTTTTATTTAATGTCACTCACATTTTGTTTATTCCTATCTCACTTATAGATGTAAGTTGCCATTTGTGCTTGCTGCTTTTATTTAATGTCACTCACATTTTGTTTATTCCTATCTCACTTATAGAATGTAAGTTGCCATTTGTGCTTGCTGCTTTTATTTAATGTCACTCACATTTTGTTTATTCCTATCTCACTTATAGTATGTAAGTTATTATTTATGCTTACTACTTTCATTTGAATTTATTTTATTCATATACAAATTTAATTTAGGAATCTAAATCTAAAATTGCATCTGCCATTGAAATTTGGGTATGTTGATTTTAAAATTTTAAATGTTTTAAATTTATAAAACTATTATATTTTTATAATAGTTGAAACCAGATTCTATGGATTTTCTTATAAATAACTTTTATATAAAGTTTATTGCATGTAAGTTTCAGTACTAATTTGTTTATTTGCTTATAATTTCTTTTACTTAGTTATTTGCCTTATTGGCTGTTCTTCTTTGCAATATTCAAAAAAGCCTTGGAGACATGTTGCCAAGGCAATCAAAATATTGGATAATGAAGAAATAAGGTCTCACTTTATTGAAGATTTGCAAGCTTTATGTCAGAAACACAAGTATGACTCTGAGGAGTTTTATCTTAAACTTGCAGATTTGGTAGTAAACACTGCTACTGTAATATCAGCAAAAATCCCAGCCATCAGTTCAGAGTAGTCATAGCTGTTACTGTAAAGCAACCATACTTAGGTCTTTATATTTCTGAATTCTGATGCTTGTGGTATGTGACATAGGATGCCAGTGGTTGGGTCTGTATTGATTGTACTGTACTACTGTAACTGTACTGAAGTGTTTTGAATGGGGCCTGAACAGATATTTTCCGCTAAAGTTTGTGATTTCGTGAAATGAAGTTAAGGACTCAACCAGCCACCCTTTTTCTGCAAGCCCCTTTCAAGCATTCATCACGCACAATAACATACCTGACTAGCCTGTGCTTAGGCTTGTCTTTCACGATTCTCGTGAGGTGTGAGCCAGAGCAGGATCTGATTCTCATGATACAGAAGTCGTAGGAAGACAGACACGACTTGAGAGAGCAAGCATCCTGTAGAGTATAATCGGAATTTCATGTACAAGTGGGCTCTGCAGAGCCCAGCGTATTGTAGTTCAGCTTCACACCATCTGTTAAGCATTCGGTTACTTCAACGATGTTACGAAGCTGTTACAGGTTTATATCCCTATGGACATAGAAGTATTCAAAAGAGTTCACGTAGGTGGCCAAGCCTTCACCCGGTCGCCGCCATCAGTGCCCCAAGATTCCCATATGAAACGTTGCACCTGTGCAACGGCTTCGGCGATGCTGCGTTGGATCCGTTCTATCGGGCAATCGATACCCAAACGATCTGCGTAGGAAGGCTCGGACGAACGCCGACGGAGAAACGCAAACAAATTAGTGTCGTAGTTATATTCCGGCTTGTTCGGGTGAATGTAGAGATCACCGTAGAATGGGTCAAAATATGTGGTAAGAAAGTGACGTCTTGGATGGATTCTCGACATGCTGCCACGGGCAGGGGTCAGATTTTATTATTGATATGTAGATAAATTGAACTTGCGTACCGGTACACAACTAAGAAAAGGATGAACTGAAGGAAACAGAGGGTCCAGAATGGCCAATGGTTCCAAAACACCACTCTTTGTCCCGGCAGGAAATTAGGCTGCACGAGATACGTATTTTAGCATCGGGGAAAGTCAGAACATGGCTTACGAAGAATCTACCCTGCCGCATGCTGTCCTTCAACGATCCGTACTTGTGCGCGATCTGTGCTTGTTGCAGCGACGACTTGAGTTGACTACGCATCTCCCGTGCTGCTTCTGACAAATCAAAGAGTTCGCTCAATCGTGGATCGTCCAAACCCACGCCACTCGAACTGTGCAAAGTCAGCCATCCAAATAACTCAGAGAACAGGCAGCCGGGGAACCAACACTCACGTATCTACGCCCCTCAGGCCATTCCGGAGATCTGACACCGCTCTCTTCATCCGTTGTAGCTCCTCTTGACCCGAGTAACGGACTTCAGTCACGGTGTCCTCGCTGTCGTTCTGCTCAGACGGCTACTCAACCTCGTGCCTCATTTCATCAATAATGGGCACGCTGGCGCTGCGAGGCGTTTCCAATGGGCCACCACCAGGCATACATAATGATGCCGAATGATCCCTGAAGTCCTTTCGCGAGGGTGTTATCGGCTGGTCCTCCTGGACGCCCCCGTACTCGTCCACAAGTCGCACGCTAGGAGATCGCCGTGACTTGCGGCGCGGCGATGATGCCGAGGTCGTATAGTTAGTAGTCTCTGTAGGCGAATTCGTAGTTGGACCATCTGCTTCTTGACCATCGCGGCTCGCTACCGTGGACGACCCAGGAGGACGAACCTGTATCCCAGTCTGCTACAGGCAGGACTTCAACTTCTCCGTCCTTCGCGCCCGTGTTTGTATCTGATATGGCACTATCTGAAGTCATGTTATCGAAGCGAACCTTCAACAAGTTCTTCCGACGAAGGAAGCCAGGTGTAGAAATCCAGCCCCCAGGTGGCGCAGGTGTTCGTACGGGCAGTGTGTCTGCACGGGAAAGCGCAGATGCGGTGCTGTAGTCGAGGATTGAATCTCTGTGAAGGAAGTCTGAGGAAGCCAATTCGATTGTGCGCGCGACAACTTGGCCGGCGCGAACGATGAAGTAGGCTGGAGAGTCTGCGATCGTGCAGGCGCAGGCGTTGCAGCCCACGCACCGGGCACCCGAGGTGTCTTTGTAACGTTGATGCTGAGCGGAACATCATTTTGAGGACTCGAGGACGCAGTATCGATGCTCTCCGTCTCATCTTCGGGAGATGAGGGCGGACCAGGGTGTTCAGTAAATCCTTTAGGCGGCGGAGGTGTTTCAAATTCGATCCTGGAGGTGCTAAGGAAGGACGAGGAGGCGTGAAAAGCTCGAAGGAGGGTGTCGCATCAATAGGAGTCATGGCTGGTGGTGAAGAGGCATTAGAGTCGGGATCCTCAGCAGCAGTGGCAGTGCGGATAAGAGATAATGATTGAAGCTTCTCAGGTGGTGGAATCTCAATTGGTCGTGCGATAGGCGTCGGCGCGTCCTGTATACTGTCATCGCCCCCTGGAAAGATGAAACATGAGAAACCCTTTCGCGACAGAAACCGATGGGGTAGCAAACCTCGTAGAGATGGAGCATCCATGCTTTCTGACTCAGAAACGAATTTCTGGCTCAGGTAAATGAATCTTTGGTGGCACTACACCGTTGGCTTCCGAGAATTCGGTCGTTGCGCGTTTGTGGCCTTTCGTGAACGTCTGACCATTACCGCTTTGCCTGATCGCTACCTTTGGCACCTGGCCCGGTGAGCGCACAGGAATGTGGCTTGGTATTCCAGCACCGACAGTACGACTAGTCGGTCGATGCACAGGGGATGGAGAATGCTCAGATCAGCTCGTGTCTGGCTCGAAATCAGGAAGTTGTGGGCGATTTCGTGGGAACTGAATTGCCAACCAAAGCGAGTCGCTGACCCTGGGGAAGCACCTTTCACATCGAGGCTATTACCATTTACAGTAGAGGCTGGTGGGGAGTCTGGACGAGGGTGGCGCGATGGGATACGAAGAGACTTGTCGTGGGGGTATCCGTTTGTAGGTTTTGGTTGTGGAGATGTCGACATCGGAAAGCGTGAAGTTTCGTTGCGTTCAGCTTATCCGGGCGCTTCGGGAGGCGGCGCAGAGTAGCGCGATGAGAGGTGTTGCCCTTTTAACAGCCCATTTGGTGGCCGTGTCAACGCTGACCCAGCAGGAGCGCTGGGATCCGGCTCTGAGTTTGTCCGGACGCGAGAATGGGACGCGGTAGGGTTCGGAGACGCAGCTTGCTTGCGAATATAGGCGTTCGTCCATTTCTGCAGTCGTAAACTCGGGTTACGTTCGCGCTCATGAATCGCCTCTTCATCCTCATCTTTACGCCGGTGGTTAGGTCGGCAGAGGAAAGTGGTCGTATCGAGCCCTCAGAATGCGGCGAGGATTGGCTGGGAGTTGACCGAGGCGCCTGTCTGAACCATTTGAGTGAGTGCTTTGCGTCCGCGAGCGCAAAACAGACGATCCAGGAATTGGTGAAGTCGGTGGATGGTGATCCATCCTGGACGCGATGACCCCAATTCGTCAATATTAGCCAAATGGCTCAGAGGTCCGGTTCGGAGGATACAAGTATTTCGTATTTCAGGCCAATTTCAGGGGGCGCCGACCATCTTCACTCCGTTCTTACACCGTCAAGTACTTCCACCGTACCAGCAGCAACGTACTGTAAGATATACAATACGTCTCTACAAGAAGAAAGATATTCCCGAGCCACATCACAGTACCCTCGATTGTCCACCCGGACTTCCATCGGCTTCGCCAGGCTCAACTACCCCGGACAGGTTCAAGCGTGCGGCAGAGGCTGTCAGCAAGCAGATATCCGGACACAAGGCCATGGTTGCTCAGTTCAAGGAGATGAAATTGCCACGTCCTCCGATGTTCAGCACCAAGCCAGCGACCTCGACCAAGTCAGACCATTCCCATTCTCTCTTGGTACATCACCATACCGAGCACGGTTTCACGGACGCATGTCAGTATCATACTAATTGGATTGACTGTATATATCAATTGTATGGTAAATGAAAGGCACAGATGCTGTTCACATTGCGGTGTACAGTAGTAGGGCACGATTCTTCGTCGTGTGATATGAACAAGGCCGAGCGTGCAGAGCCTCAAGAAGCTCGAACGTTTACCAGTTTCATGGCTAATGCGCTGAACGAGTGAAGAGCGAATGTTGAAGACACAAACAACGGACAGTATTGTGAATATAGTTCCCTCCTCGAGAAAGGCATACAGTACAATTGTAAATGGAGTCTCCTCCACTCTCACTGGTTTCCGGTTTCCAGGCGTTTTTCGTTGACCTGTAGCATTCGATGCGAATACGAAAGCGACAACCTTTTTTTTCGAACCCCCTTTCATTGCAACTGGATTTTCCTGGGCCGTGCGCGGATCGGGCGATTTGGGCCTCGCGACCTCGCCGCTACATATGCAGTCGATACTGTAAACATCCCCGCGTCATTCCCGCGCCACGTGTCCCAAACTTCGCATGGTTGATTGCTACGCACCCAATTACGCCGCAAGGCAGGGTAATGGTTACTTCCATAATGGTGAGCTTCCTCCAAAAGTTCTTACTCGGCAACTTCACAGATCATATTAAGGTGCTATGCGAGAGCGAAATGCGGCATTACAACTCCTCGGGTTGTGATACTTCTTGATATCTTTTTCATGTACACATCCGAGGATCCGTCCCCTGAGCCGCTATATGGCCGTCAGAACTGCGCTCTCGTAATGTTCGTCCATGGATTCCTTTTATTTCCCGTCGTTTCCAACTTTCTGATCCCTGCTCACCCTTTGCGGACCAGATTGAGACGAGAATCATCGCTCTTTTCTCCTTTCTACTTCATTCCCAGGAATACCAGCAGTAGTGGCGTGATGACAACATTCGTAAACGGGACTGCCTGTAATATCACGCAGGCAACACTCGTAAATGGGACTGCCTGTAATTCCACGCAGTATCAGCAATTCCTACAGTCTTTTATAAATGGAGGTAACTCCTCGATTTCATGTTTAATCGCTGGGGACAGGATTGGCTTAGCTGTGAGTATCTTATCCCACCAGTCTTCATCTCGAACTCATCCAATTTACAGGTAACAGCCGAAGCATCATTCATTAGTTCCAAGCGTCATTGTCATATTTATCTGGATCGGCGTACGTTCGATTTCCTTTCACATGTCACTCCTGTTTGATGAGATGTTGCATAGTGGAACGTACGATGGTATAGGAAGACGTTTCCAAAGGGTGACTGGAAGTTGTTCCAGGGGCCTGCCGACGTCTACATGGTCTGCCTAACAGTTTTTCTTTTTCCGTTGCCATTCGCTTGGCTCATTGAATTAATTCGCGTGACAGTTCTCCCTCTTCATGTTCGAGTCTTTGCAAGCCATGGGTGGTATCCTCGACATCTGGTGGGCTCACTACGGGATCGTCGAGACAGGGCACTATTGCACAGCACAAGGCATCATCCAACAGATTGGTGAAACTGGTGTCGGCCTTATCACCCTCGTGCGTCTTACCTTTATAACAATGTCTCTCGGACTGCACTGATGTGCATTTCGCCAGATTCTTGCCGTTCACACATTCGTAGCCGCCATGTGGCAAGTTGGGCTGCATGCGCGTGGCGTTGCCTTTGGCATGGTTTGCCTTGCTTGCCTTTTCATTATGCTCTCGATTGGAATTAGCTGGGGCATTAACAAAGGGAATTATGATACGCCCACACCCGTGCGTCACTCAATCCCTTTCTTTTCCACTCTTTCCTCATTGTTGACACTACTCGGGTCAGTATTGGTGCTGGATCAGTCCTGCGCACCCCACATTCGCATTGGTGGCGAATACTCTGCTGGATCGCATTTGCTCGTAGTATCATATATATTTCTGGGCGGAAGGTCGCTTGTCTGTTGATGAAGAGAGCTGGTACAAGTTTCACAGGACGGACCCCGATCAGAGGATCGACTACTCACAGCGGCGAGCTGCATTGGGAATGCTTCTGTAAGTTATCACCTCTCGAGCTGTGAACCCGGCTCATGACTATCAAATCAGTTACCCTCTTGCATATTCCCTCGTCGTCCTTCCCATCTCCATAACACGATGGTTGGGATTCAACCGCGGCAAGTGAACGTACCGTCCGCGGCTACGTTTTTCGGCGTCATAATGTTCAATTATCCGGCGCCATCAATGTGCTCCTGTTCCTGATTGTCAGACCTCACCTCCTCCTTTTCCCCCGACCCGAGAAACTCGCCGAGCCAGTCATGGAGCTTGCTTCGAGTCCTCAAGGTACTAGCACGGCAATTTTCTCTGACAGAGTGAATCTCCAACACAGCCCAGAGCCGACCTCAGCGGCGCTGGTGGTGGGTGAGGGCTCTAGAAACAACCCAGCACTATCCCGCATCAATTCTAGACGAATGTCGGATGACGTCTAATCACTTAAGTGGACTTTTTTTTTGAAGCAGCATGTTTTTCCTATCCGGTTTTCCTTGGTACATCACCATACCGAGCACGGTTTACGGATGCATGTCAGTATCATACTAATGAATTGACTGTATGTACCAATTGTATGGTAAATGAAAGGCACACAGACTGTTCACATGGCGGCGTAATAGGGTATGATTCTTCGTCGTGTGATATCTACAGATGGCCGAGCGCGCAGAGCCTCAAGCTGAAGCTTGAACTGCAGCTGCGTGCTTTACATGGACAGGCATGAACGCTTCAGGGTAGGTATTCACACATCTTCGTGAACGACAGTACTAACAGGCCCGGGAATCCCAGCATCATTTCACGCGAAAGTTCTTCTCATTCACCATCATATCATAAACCTAAACCTACATGATGCGCGCCTGTGATGTCCTGTAAACTCTGATACAGTACATTAGCACACTTTGAATGTTTTGTTCTTTATGGGGGGAAAGGGGAAGTAAGTGAAACTTTGGGGGCAATTTGTCCGAGTCGACCGCCGGCGATGCATGTCAGAGTGATTCGATGATTCGATCTGATAGTGAGCGGTACTATGCGGCGCGTTGATTCAACCAGTACTGTTACTATCGATCCACCACAAACAGGGGGTGGAGTTGCATTGCAGTGAAAGTAAGCTCCGGCCGAGATGGCAGTTTGAGGCGATGCTTGCTCTCGTGCTACTTCTCACCTCCTCAAATTAGCTTATTGATATAATGATCTGACCTGATCCGCCGACCATTGGTGACCCTGCAAGCAACCCAAATTAATTGCAGTGACTCGGAAGTGCCGCCAAATTGGCTTGTGTTATTTGCACACCCATGACCGGCCTGACCACCCACCAATACCATATATCCCTCTTCGGCCCCTTTTCGCATTTTTATTTGCGCAGTACCTTTTTACTGGAAATTGTTATATTGGGATCGTGTGCTTTGTTGTTGTGGGTTGTGCCAAATTAGTAGCCCAGACTCGGATAGATTTGACTCGGACGTCCCTTGCCCGTGCCAAGCGTCGCGATCTTGATGCCATCATTTCCACTTAAAAATATGCCAGGCACGCCACGTACAGTCGAGCGTACAGGATTAATATTAAGAGTTTTTGGGATAAGTCAAGGATCAAAGGGTATGTGTGGGTCACGGTCGGTCAGTGTGGGGTCGGTCAGTGTGGAGAGAAGGAGACCCGGTCCTCCGGCCTCCGGTGCCAGCCTGCATGGCCTGCTGTCACGGAAACCGGCCCGGGGATACTATTATCACACCGGCCTCCACCCCACCGCCTGGTCCGAAACGAAAAGCGGGGATAAGTAAGAACACCTTTCCATGGAAGGTATATCTACCCGGGGACCGGATCTGGTCCATAGTACAACAACCCTGGGTCCACTGGCATAACTATTCGATCGATTTCAAGTTGCCTGACTTCTTTCGGTCACACGGCGCTTATCGCACTCCGTGAAGATTTATGTGGCTCGTTAAGCAGTTCCAGTACGTGTCGAGGAATCCTTTACAGTGGTACGCAAGTACGACAAAGTATTCGCCATGGTGAGGTGAGTGATAATATCCGACCATCTGCGCCCAACCAGGGTTGAGGACTATGTGACGTAGCATTTCAGAGCGCTGCAGCTGGCAGGGTTAATGATACCTTAGTAACATCTCCCCAGGTGAAATCCTGATCTTGGCGTAGCAGCAGTTACTCCTATCTAGCACAGTACCAGGTGTTTTGCGCAATGCCGTTGATGATCGAGATTCAACACGTTGCAGCTTTTTCAAGACTGCACCCGGCAACTGAAGCAGCAGCAGAAGCAACGGGCACGAGGGCACTGCACGTGCAGAGGACTTCGGAATGCCAATTCGCTATACTGTAAGGGCCCACAAACCTGGAAGAGACTAGTATGGATTGACCATTCGTGAAAACCAGATTCTAAACAGAAGCTCGGTAGGATTCTGTCCGGATGATTGGCGCACGCTGCCGCTGCGCAGCTTCACACTCCTCCAGGTTCTGGGGTTCGACGGCGAGAAGATCGACTAGGATGGTTAAGGTGGCGCACTTGGGCGTCCCATGGTGTCGTGGTCGTGTCGAAACTCGTCTAATTGTAGCAGCGCTCATCTCCGAAGGAAATCTTCAGGCGGAGGGAGGGACGGGGAAAAGGATAAAAGGTTTTGTAATTAGGGGGTTGTAACGGGTTCCTGTCGGTTAATCACCAATTCACGGCCATGGTAGCGTCCCACAGCAACTGATCGATACCTTGGGGACGGGGTGAAGAAGTTACAGTAGGAAAAAAAAATCTAAAATCGATTGCTCAGGGCGAGTACGCGGAAGGGGTACATTGATCCCGAACTGAATTAACCGAGATAGTTACCCAGAAGCGACCAGGACGCTTCTGGTAGATTTCCATGGCACAGGGGGGAAACGGGATACGTGCATATGTCGGGCTCGAGGTGCTGATAAGCATCACATACTTCGGATTGTGATGGATACCCGATACGGCCAATTACTGTAATGTTCTGTCGCCCGCAGTTCGCCGAGACATGTCACACATATTCGGCATATCGAAGTGAAATTATACCGTGAGACTTGCCCCATACCTATCATTTGATATACTCAGCTCAGATTAACACACATGGTGGATATACAGAAAACTATTGGAATCGGTGTGTACCTTGAAGCTTGTCTTAGTAACCGTTGCTGTAGTACTCATCGCACCCGTTAGGAGACTCGGAACTCTGTGTGCTTACCGTGACTGTACGGCGCAGTTTAAACGAACAACTTCTGATAGGAGTCACGGTGGAGCGGTGGAGCGGCGAGCGCGCATACTTGAAACTGCGCGCTGCCAGCTCAGGGAGTTGCGAGACGTCGAGCGACACTATACACAACGAATGTAAGTAAGGTCTGGCAAAACCGGTGTCTCGTGGCGGAGATTGAGGACAGCACCATTAGGATCAGGGGATGGTCATCCCGGCGTGGTGAGCCACAGTTGCGATCGTGTTGGCACACTCCACCATTTTTACTTAACCGGGACCGGACGACCGGATGAGTGGAGAAGGCAACCGAGGTGACGTCACTTGGAAGGATACTGTCCGCCCACAAGACCCGACGCAGTCATATCCCGCGGCGCTGGCGCACTCCACTCTCGCTTTCATCCTTTTCTTAATCCGAACCAACATCTCCAACCCCCCTTACACGCCTGGCACTAGTCCTCGTCCCTTGAAATGTCCCATGCGTGTCCCTTTGACCGCCAAACCGGTGACCGGCATCCCACTCCGCCACTCTCTCCGTCAACGTCTTCGGGTTCTTCCCGCGAGAGTTCTGCCCCGTCTTTCTCTACTTCCACCTCGTCGCATCTCCCCAGCAACATGGACGGTCTACGCTCAAGTTATCCTGACCCACAGCCTCTGGGGCACGGTAACGCTGTTATCGAACGCGGTGGTATGCCTGACGGGCTTGAAGATGACACGATGATGCTAGACGAGTGGGAAGGGGAGGGTAAGCGAGAAGAAAGGGAGCATGATGGTAAGCACATTGAGCGCATTCTAGAAATATTTTCAATTTTCCGTTATTTCTTTCCATTCCTGGCACACTCGGTTTGTCGAATTGACGTGTGTGATGTGAGAAGTGCCTCAGAAAGGATGTATGTAATGATGGGCTGGTGAATTGGGGCCGCAAGAGCAAACGTAAGAAATGTATGTAATTCGGGGATCTCCCGATTGCTATTTCTTCCCACAACATGATGACATTGGTCGATGATCCGTTTATTTCTGCCTTCTTTTTTTTTTTTCTTATTTTGTCTTCTTGCCCTTGTTTATTTACACTTCCACTTGCCCCACAGACACTTCTCTCGGCCCTCAATCCACTTTTTCAGACGGTGTACCTCGTCCCCTCCGTCCCTCTCTCTCTCAACAACAAACTCAGTTATCACCGCAGTTCAGCTCTCTGGCGTCGACAGACGTGATTGATGTGACAAAACTGGCGCGACAGGATCAACCCCCGCCAGCTTACGAAAACGTGGATGAATGTCCTTCAAGCCTTGCCTCTAGAGCTTCCCGCCCACTTCCCAGGCCGCCTATTGATCGCCTCAGCAGCAGCTCTAGCACCCGTTCAGTCGGGCTAGTTACAGATACAGGGCCTCCAGGGCCTCACGAGACTACCGATCCTACATCCCAGTCCTCTTCGTCATCACCAATTTGCACCGATCCGATGGTTTCTGCTAGTCACCCATTTCCCACCCTAGGCGGTACCTCACAACCGCCTGTATCCGTTGGAATGTTGCGTCCCCTCGATCCCTCCTCTCAAGGCCAGCTTGATAGGTCGGCCGGTATCTCTCCGTTATCGTCGCAAAGCCCGTTTAGTACCTTCCCTCCCCGGACGCCTTCAGAACCCAGTCAACAGTTAGCACCGTCGAGCCCCTTTAATCATGATTCATTGTGGACAATGAATCAAACTGTTCTGGGCGCACAGCAAGATGCTTCACGGCTGACGGCTTCAGTCTCTTTACGACCAATTTCATCACCTGGGTCTATCCAGACGCTGTCTGCACCTCCACCGTATACTCCATCTGAAGCGTCTCAAAGCCGAACTGGCCGTCATCTGTCGGACTCCGCTGCCGACATGAGATCCACCCAACGGGCTCGTCCTGCACCTCCCTCAGGTCGTGGACTACCTCCCCCTGCACCGCCAACAATACTGGACCCACCGCCAGCACATCCTTCTAACTCGGTTCGCGGGTCTCGCGCTCCCCATGAGCCTTTCTTGAGTGATGCGCCCCCACCTCCGGATAGTTGGATTGCTGTAGAGACCTCACCGGTAGAATATCGATTAGTCGTTCGATTACCCGGCTTTAGGCGTGATGCCATGTGCGTTGTCTATTTCACGTTACCAGTTGCTCACTCAGACTGATAAAATACGTCTTCAGAACCCTAGCTGCAAGGCGTCGGCGCGTGTTACACGTTGTGGCAGACTCATGGGAGCCTGGCGGAGGTACGTAACAGTATTGCAGTTCCTTTAATATAAAGTCAAACGTTGGGGCAGGTCACTTTGAGAGACGTATCTCTTTTGGGTATGACGCCGACCTTGGCCATGTACGTGCCGAGTTTGACGGCGAGATTCTTCGTGTAATCGTCCCACGCCGCACTCCACCGCTCACCTGGTATGGTGCGGCATGTGAATAGCTCACGAGCCGGCCACGTTTTCATTGCCCCACTCAGTTGCTCACCCAATATTATCGATTTCCATCATTAGTTGTCTCGCACCACTTTACATCATACGCAGCCTTACGACTGTCATATTTCAATCCAGGAATGGAAACTCTAGCCCACCGAAAGCCACGCCACATTGTGGACGACCCCGGTGAAGGTATAAACCCTTGGTCCGATGATAATTTGGATGGACGCCTATCTTCCCGGGTGGCTGCCTAACGCACTTTGTGCCATGACGGACTTACAACAACCGCATATACTTTTACAAGACAACGCATGACCCACTACAGCATTATCTCCATACTTACTTCATTCATCCCAATCTGTGTCATTGGCCACCCGCTCTCTTACCTCTCACTTATGCCACATTTCTCCATCTTATCACGTCTATTCTTCTTTCCTTCGTCCAGCAGACCTTTTTATTCGCTGTCGTACATCATGCACTTCTCGGATTGGGTAATACACCATAGCTATATCTATCAAAGCACTCTACTTGACAAGTGCTGTTGTATAATCTTACAGTTATTACCCAATTGTATTCCTGAGTGATTTCTTAAGGGTGCGTGGGAATTGTACGACCTCTCTGGTAATATTGGACGGAAGATGCCACACCATGATAGATCCATTAATGGAGGTTAATTCCATATGGGTCCACATTCATCCTCACCGAAGTCCAGGGTTATGTCTGCTTGCTGCTTGCCTATGTCGGAGTTACTTGTTCCTGGTGTGGCCGGTCAAACAGGACACCCGAGTTATCGCTCCAGCTTCCAAACCGAATACAGTGCAAATACAACTGGTGTCCGTCTATGGATTTGGATTTGTGCCTTGATGACTCATTCTCTGCGGACCTGCTCATCCCCTTCCTCCACGGCACTACAGTACACTAGTACATTTATCAGTTGCCGCGTCAGCACTATTACAGTAGGAGAAAAGAGAAGACAGGTCGACACTTTCTTTTTCAGGAAGCCAGATAATACGCACACGCCGGGAACTTCCGATGACGGAACTTCGGAAGGTCAGCATGGGCGCATCAAGTATCAAGGGTCAACAAGTGATATATGCATGAATGCATGAGCCCAACCTTCTATATATTATCTAGCGCAGTTCCCTCAGATTGAATACGCATCTATTTCCCTTCCTTTCAACACTGCGGAGTCCGGAGTCTAGTTGCCGCGACGTCGCGGTCAGTCACGGGAGAGGAGCCACCGGTGCCAGCCGGCAACAAAGTTGAACTCCGTGATATAAAAACCTACTGAGCTGAATTCGGGGCCATGATGAAATAGATATCGATATCGACCTTGTGTGCGTCCGCGTCGTCCTCCTGTGAAAATGGGGATGGAGAGAGGGTAGGATTAATTAATAAAGAGACTCGCTCGTCGGAGCTATCCTACTCCGGAGCGGGATAGGGGTTGGGGCAATAAGCTCACCTTGAAATAAAGGCCAAATAAGCGCTCGCCATCTGTAAGCACGCTCTCCCATCGAGGTGTGCATACGGCCCTTGTTTCAACGTAGGGCAGATGGGATATGACGTCACCCCGGAAGCACAGCCCCGCGGTGAGCAGCGTCGGTGCTGTGACGACGCGCGTCCGGTTCCCGTTCTCGTGCCGCAGCACCCTGACGTTCCTTGTAACTACAGCTGTCCCACGGGTACTTGCACTGCTGCTGCTGCTGCTGCTGCTAGTGCTAGCCTGAGCCTGAGGCGTGGTGGGCGAAAGCTGCGCCGCAGCGTGTCGGACGCTGTGAGGGTTGAAGTCACGTACGAGTAACTCGTCGTGCGCGAGCATCGCCCAGCGTTGCCCGATGGGCTCGCCGCATCGGCGCCAGTATGGAACTTCGAGGCATCTCGTGGCCGATGGTCCCCAGCTATCCCACGGAACCCGCTGCTGCGAGATGGTGGTTCCTGCACTACTACTCGCGCTCGGGACGTCTGCCGCAGCAGCCGCAGCCGCGGCTGCGGAAGCCAATGCGATCAGAACATGGCGGTGCACGACGATCGCAATGGTCATGCTTGCACCTGGGATCTCTTCGAGGCCCACGCCCAGAATGAAACACGCGATTCCATCGGCTGGATTATACCGAAAGGGGAACCGTGGCGGGGGCGAGGGCGATTATTGCTGATGCTGCTGCTGCTGCTGCTGCTGCTGTTCGGGCACGGGGAGTGGAAGACGGGATTTTGTTCCGAGTTGCATTGTGCAAAGTTGAGTCGTCCGCCGTCACAGAGCGGGGGGAGCTCCAGCACTCTAATTAAGTTTATTTGACGGGTTCTTCGGCGAACTCGTAGAGGTGAATTGCGTTTTCGGCCATGTGGATAAATGCAAGGAGTGTTTCGGAGATCCATGTAAATCCCACTGCAAAGGTCATTGCCGGTAGTGGAGTCTCGCGTAACTACGATGCCAAAGGTTGTCGGTATATGCGCATACTTGATGGATATGAAGATACCCACCGATGTCACCTTTCCCTCCTTCCAACTTATAAGGAATAGGACGTCGATTTGATGTTCGTCATGGGGCAAACCATTGCAAGACAGGAAGATATGGTCACCCGTAATTTGCACTTGCATGTGGTGGGGAGAAGATGGTCCAGGGAAATCTACGACGAGGTCAGGGTTTTGCGCAGAGGGGTGTGGTAGTCCATTGACGAAGCTCAGGAAGTGAACGTCTACTCTCGAAATATCCTCATGGCGGGCACAACTGTCAGTCAGTCAGATTCGGAATAGCTCAAACCATGAACGTCGCGAACGTACGTTACGACGACAGCAACATCATTTTCATTAGCTGCAAATGCAAACATGCAATGCTGGCCGCTCCAGGGAACATCGATCTTTTTCCAGAGCGGGTCGGTAAATTCAGCTTGCTCGCGTAGATCGATATAAGAGTAACCCGGGGGTTGATCGGGGTGGTCGCTATCGCCACGCACTGCCAAAAGGTAGTCATCGTGGACAGTATAGTTCAGCCAAGGCCAGGCGGTACCCCGGTTAATTTGAGCGGTTCGTCGTCGGATGTCGAGGTCGCGCCATGCAGCTTCGAGGTCTTTCAGCGCACTCATGCGCTCTACAGTTGATAGGCCAGGAAGGAGTGGATCATGGACTCCTGCAAGGAAGGTCTGAATGATATATTGAAGGAGCGACGAGTCGGCTATCACATCGTGTAATTTCTTGCATGTTAACTTGCAGGCCACGATGCCATGCAGAGGCAGATACGCTAAAATCTCAATCAGTATCTCGGGTGAGAAGTTAAGGAATGTGGGGTCCATAAGAGTGACCTTCTCGCGTCCACTCACCTCTTTTCTAGTTTTCCATCTCTCGTCGAGTTGAGTCAACAGAGACAACGCCTTAAGACGTCCCCGGCGACTTCAAGTTCCCGCATCAGTGCAGCATTAATGACGCGGCCTGTGATCAAGGACGATACTGTACAATATGACTGGGCTAGAAGGTTTCACCGATGCTGACTAGTCCCACAGGGACTAGTACAAATTCGTACCTAGAATTGAAAAGCTGAAACCCATCTATAATGCCTCACGTGGCATCTAGACAGAACTGGGCAACATACGTCAGTTCGTATGCAGAGTCGATCCATAAGGACGTTACAAATGCGATGCGTTTCGCTCGCTGGAAGGTAAACATGAGGTGCAATTGCCGGTATATGTTAGTTCCACATCACAAAGCTTCAACACTTCGAATAAATGGAAGTGTACCCATGAATAACCGTTGAGGAGATAAATTTTATTTAACGGCTTGCGCAGGGTACTCTCTGGTTTGGTGTGTGCTCGGTGTCATAGCATTTGTGATAGCTGTAGGCTCAAAGCGATGCAATACAGAATTTTGCTGACAGATTGCAAGCGCTTACGTATATTTAATATGTACTGAACACGTGATGAAGGACCATGCTATAGGTCGACGAACGAAATGATCCGGTCGAACAGCTTGAGCTCATCGTTTCTTGATGATATCGACCGCGATCCGACTGGAATGACGAGCTTCCGAGAGGATGCATGTCAAAGGTGCAAAGGTCTTCGGATTCAATTGTTCTCGACCTCAGGGTCCAGAGTTGTTTTGCACACGGAAGAGTGTGAAGAGAAATAGCTTCCGGACTAGTTTGAGAACCCGGCATTTACTTGAACAGGTCGAATGTGCATCCGTAAGACATAGACCCACTGGTAGAAATTTAGGAAATGCCCTGGTGATACAGTAAAAGGACATCAAGTACGGAGTTCTCATCAATGACTCATGCTATACTCTGGCGATGTCACCGAAACATCCCGGTTACGTCCGCAGCCTGGTTACAGTAAAGCTCCACAAGAGGAGAGACAACCTTTGGAGGGTTCAGTTTCAGAGAAGGTTCAGGTTTCTTTCGGGCAGCGTGTTGGTCCACTGTTGGAGCCGGAAACAGCAGTTCCTGAAAAAGCATATACCACCGATGTCTGAGCATGCGGATGGCTCGATCTTAAATATTGTCGGCGTCGTCAAAACGGGCGTCTAGCATGTGGGCGGTCTGTTTGGTGTTGCCCGTGGCTGATTCGGAGGCAGGCAGGGTGATAGAATCTACGTACATCCAAATGTTGTACCACAGTACCATACTACAGGGGAATGTGTATAATGATGGACAAATCAGCAGTGCAACTGTCAGTGCCCTGCCTCTCCCGACCAGCCTTCATAGCTTCATCGCGGCCCTGGCCTGAACTGCGGCCGTACATTCAATTATTCGAGTTTCGGATGTAATCTTGCCTGTCTTTACAGCAACGAATCACCGGTCAACCAGGAATAATCGTATCTGGTACATTCCGGACAGCGTGCCTCATTGAATTACAAACACGCACCATGTAAAATTTCAAATTGTAGCCTATGCAGAACCTGCCTTTGTGGTACTGTATGGCAGGAGGGAATACTACACTCGTGAAACAGCTCACTCGAAAGTGCGTTACTCATTCGGTGATTTTGCAAAGGCCTCCTCCGGTCGCAGCGTCCAACTCGATAGAATGCGATTGACAAGGCGAACGGACACTGTCGATATGTGAGTAGGTCCGCAAATCAGGAATGTTACCCGGAGCGCCACCGTGGATCGATGGGTGTTGTGTGCATGCAAGGCAATATCGGAATGCTCGCGGAAACCATTGGTCAAAATAACCTTGTAGCCACAGAAATAACAGGACGCAAAGACCATGAATCATCACGCAACCGCAAACATTTTTGGGCTCCAGTCCGAAGAGACACCGTGGCGCTACGGTCGCTTCATAACGCGGAGCATTGACCATTTTGGGGAAGTGACGAGAGCAATTTTCTCCATTACTGATTCAAGCCTAAAGCTCCGTATGCATTGACCAGATTCAGTAATGTGAAGAGAGCTACATGTTGCCGTGAATGCTCGAGTCCAAGCTCGAGTCAGACCCACCCAACCGGAGGACAAGGTGAAACGATAACACATCGCATTACTGAGACTGGGCGGTATTGTTGGAATTCGAAGAGCATGTCTGACACGTATGTGATGTATTTGAGCACGTGATGTATACTGAGGCGCTCGAGAGCGTGACAGCGCGTGACAATAAGGATTAGGCGTCGCCGGGAGTCACCTTTACACTTCTTCACTTATGGACAAAACCAAGTCTAGGCTGGCTGCTGCTTTTTTTGACAATGACGAAGACGACTCTTCGTTTCCAGTGCGACGGATAGAACTTCTCTTCTCATTCCTTCGTGCTCACCCTCACTTCCTGCGATAGCAAAAGACCGTGGACGACCAGAAGCTCTCTCAGTATGCTCAGGGCACCGTGAAAAAGTCAAAAAGAGAAAAGGAGAAAGAGGCCGCAGAGGCCAAACGGAAAATGGAGGAGGAACATGCCGCCAAGGCATACGCAGAGTTTCTGGATGCTTTTGACGCCGACGATAATGCGCCAGCAAGGCGAAGCGCGAAGTCTAGCTCCTTCGTCCGCTCCTCGAGGGATTCTGGTGCCGCATATGCACCATCTGGACCATCTCGATCGGAGGCGCATTCCCGTCCCATGCGTGCATTCGAAGCATCCAAGGTGTGTTGTCCTATCACTGAGCGTGGCCATCCCTACATGACTGCAGTCTCCGTCTCCCCCAGCTGTGCCGAGGCCGAAAGGCAAACGCGCTATGGATGCCTTCTTAGAAGAGATCAAGAGGTGAGACCGGAACTGCACAATACTCGTGTTCGTCATTCTTATCACAGTGTTGTGAAGGGACCAGGCAGACCGAGAGGCTCGATTTGCTAGGAATTGTAAGCTCACAGGGTGGCTTTCCTCTCCTATGCTGACTTTGCCCGCAAAGCCCACGCACGGTCTGCAACCGCCATGGCAGGTTAGTTTTCGTCTGTTTCTCACAACGGGGAAGATTCACAATGTATTCCAGCCTATGAAGGACAGAGTGGAAGCAAAGACCGAGGTGACCCGGGGGTAGTCGAGTATTTCCTTGCTCATTTTCGCCTTAACTAACGATGTACAGACCTCCAATGTCTTCGTCGCAAACCTTCCGCCCCACGTCTCGGAGCAAAGTTTGGGGAATTTTTTTGCTCGTATGGGTCCTGTTGGCTCAGTTAGTGTCCCCATTACTGTCAGCCTTTCGTTCACTTATTGGCGACCAAGGTTAAAATTATGTGGCCACGCGGCGACAACGCGTCTGGGCCCGGTGCAGATATGACAGCCGCCCGCCGCAACAGAAACTCTGGCCTTAGTGGATTTGTCTCATTCATGAGACGGAAAGACGCAGAGGCCGCATTAAAAGAATTCGATGGATTTGACTGGGGAGGGTCTATCCTTCGCGTCGGATGGAGCAAAGCTGTTCCAATTGCCGCCAAGCCGATGTATGGTCAGTAGATACCACCTGTCCTTTTTGTCATTTACTGAGCTTAGCCCTATTCACCAGTCGCAGAGAGATCCCGCTCTCCTAGCCCAATGGCAGATAGACGTAGATCCCGTTCCCGTTCCCGTTCCCGCTCCCCGGACCGTGAATATAAGCGCAATAAACGTTCGCGTAGCCGTTCGTATTCCCCTCGACGTGGGTCTAGGTATTCACGTTCCCCAAGGCGACCCTACAATCGCTATAAGGAACGTAGTCGTTCACCTCGCGATCGCCGTTCGTCACGTGGAAATGTGACAGATGACGAGGAAGTCACTGACACATACATAAGGACTGTCGTGGCCGAGGTGAAGGGCCATGGCGAAAAATATGAAGACAGTTTGAAGGAGACGGAGAAGGATAACCCGAGATATTCCTTCCTCACAGACCGACATGTAAGCTCATCGCACCCAACTTACGGGCACAGCCCGGCTGACTGTTCGACCGGTAGCACCGAAAGCACAGGTTTTATCAATCATTATTAAAGAAAGATGGAGCTCTGGAACCCGAGTTTGACGACGAGGTAAGAACTTGTTTGTTTTCAAATTGTATAGACTGATGAAATTGGCGTGAAGGGTTACAACAGTGTTTTCTCCACCGATTCCGCCGAGGAGTCCGAGAAGGAACGCACGCGCAAGACCAAACTTGGAAAATTTGCTCGAAAGCGCTTTGAAGCCATGCTTCGATCATTGAGTGGCTCACGCGGTGAACTCGCACGGTGCATGGCTTTTAGTCTGGAGCACGCAGAAGCATCGAATGAGGTATCTGTTCGACGAGCATGTTGTTTCGTGCTGTTCTTAACAGAACCATTCCCAGATTGCCGATATCATTATCGCGTCTCTCGTCGTTGATGGCACGCCAGTTCCTCGCAAGCTCGCTCGATTGCATCTCATCTGTGATATCTTGCACAACTCCGCCGCGCCGCTTCCCATGGCTTGGAAGTTCCGACAGGAGTTTCAAAGCAGACTTGGTCTCGTCTTTGATCACTTTTCGACGATCTATCATTCCTTTCCGGGTCGCATCACAGCAGAGATGTTCAAAAGCCAGATTACTGGGGTCGTCGATATTTGGGAGGACTGGATTGTGTTTCCGCCTGACTTCACCCAGCACCTCAGGAAGAGGATCGAAGGGCAGGTACAGGAGGAGGCTCCAGTAGTTGAGGAGGCCCCAGCGATGGTCGAGGAACCCGCACCTGCGCCCGTCTCACGTTTCAAAACGTCATCTTTCAAACCCGCAGACGAACTTGTTGAGCCTCCAAAGACAACAACCGCCCAAGATGACCGCAGTGAATCACCAATGGTTATGGAAAGCGATGTGGATGGACAGCCCTTGGATGACATCGACGGGGAACCACTCGAAAGTATCGATGGCGAGCCTATGGATGGCATTGATGGCGCCCCTCTGGATGATGACATCGATGGTGCGCCTTTGGAAGATGACATTGATGGGTCTCCCATAGATGACGATGTTGACGGTGCACCAATGGGGGACATTGACGGGGAGCCGATGGTCTAGCATCATGCTGTATCGATTTATATTGTTGTTGTCATCGTCATCATTATTATGAGGTATTGTTTTCCTTAATGTCAAACAACCTTGATCATACTATGCTGTGCCTAAATGATCCTCCACCATACGTCCGCTCCTGAGAGATACCCAAGACCTTACTGTCATGCACGAATTTTCTTAGTGGCCCCGCCTCTGGCGACTAGCGCCGTGAACGGTTTTCAAAATGGCCTCCCTTGCTTCTTCGAGCGAGGATATGGGGCCTATAATTGCTGTCTCGTAAACTTGGAGCTAGCTGCGAGAGTTACAGAATACGAACCTGTGATGGTGATGGTGCTATTGTCACGGCCAACATGGATGCTAGCACCAGTCATTGCATGCAAACGCGCGATATTGGAGCCCTTCGCCCCAACGATGCGCGGGAAGCTGGACCGATCAGGAAGAGTGAGGAATCCAACATGGGTCGCTTCCTTTGCCTTGTCGATCGCTTCCTGAATTGCCGATTTAGCCTTGTCGATCCCTGCCTGATCACGACCCTTCAAAGTCCAGGTCGAGTCGCCCTCCTCGGCGTCTTTGTAATTTTCAACAACCTCCCATTGTTCCTCAGTGGAGGTGGCAATACTTTCAACATCATCAACGCGGGCCGCCAGTGCCGTTGGGCTCGAGCTCGAGGGACGAGATGGCAACGAAGATTGAGTGGGCTTTGCGGAGGGCTCTGCATCCACACCGAAAACGCGAAGAGTGCGGAAAATTGCGCCTTGTGATGTTACGGCATCGTGATACTTCAGTGGAACTGTAATCGTGTCTGTCACACCTTCAGACTGGGCAGTATTGGTTACTTGCGACTGCAGAACCGTGAGCATAGCGACTGGCTTGATCGTGCCAACGGACAACAAACCTTCAGCTGTCCAATCGCCTCTCCGACAGACGCTCTGGCCCCTGCCACCTTAACTAGTTCCCCAGGAGGAACGTCGCTAAGCTCCTCGGCATTTTCTGGTTCACCAGTGTTCTTGTACGAGTTCGACCCGGGGTACTGCACCTGGACATTAAACTTATTCTGGAAGTTGATCAAGTTACGGCCACCGCGACCTATGAGGGCGCTGTGAGCTGCAGTAGGAATTTGAACGCCTAACACGACGCGATCGCGGAGGTCTGCAGTGGCTTTCTCGAGCTCATCCTTCAACTTCTTGACGAGACCGGGTTCACCGCGCAGGCGGACTTCGTCCTTTGGCTCCTCGCCAGGTCTTGGGCTATACACTCATGGTCAATACCAACAGGACACTTAAAATAGAGAATAACGCACAATCGAACAAGCCCACCTTGGGCTTTTGAGTCTGGAGGACCACCGCATCGAATGATGAGGTTTCGCAGACCTTGGCCGCCACCACCGATTAGGGTCTTGTGGAACCTGCTTTCAATTGTCAAGACCTCCGTGACTTCCTCGCCAACTTGATCCACAATTATCTGAATCGCCGCCTTCGCGGCTGTGATGGCCTTCTTGCTCCCGCGGCACGTGACGGTTGCCCCACTCCCGTCCTCAGCCTTGTCCAAGTCAATTATGGCGTCAGTGTCGTCCTTCATTTGTTTGATCGTGGCTCCACCTCTACCAAGGACGCGGGGGATCGCACGTGCCGGAATGCTAAACTGGATAACGTTGTTGGTCTCCTTATCAAATTCGGCTGCGTCAAGCAGCTCGGACTTCGCGCCAGCGACACCCTTTTTCCCACCTTTAACAAGCACCTGGTCTGGTTTGAGATGCTCGCGTGACCGGCCCTCCGCGTTCTCACTCAACCCGCGAGGGAACGTGATCTTGACGTTGTATTTCTCCTCAAGGCGGATAACATACTTTCCGCTCTGACCAATCAACCCAGAGTGGTATTGAGCAGGTATGCTCAAAATTTCCGAGGTTTCATCGGCCTACACGGACAGATTATCAATGGGAATCCCGAGTAAAAGATGTGTATACGTACGAGACGGTCTACCTGAGAAACAATGCGACGCTTGGCCTCCTCAACGTTTTCCTTGCGGCCGACAATCTACCTCGATGAATTAGTTTTTTTCTTGACACCTGGCCAGCTCTTACGTACCGTAATCTTCGATTTTTGAGTCGCTCCCTTCCTCTTCTTGCTCGCGTCCTTAGGATCGTCACCATCGTCTGAAAAGTCGATTTTGACACCGAGTATTTCGCGAAGCTTGTTGACACCTGAACCCTGTGAGCCAACGACGCGCCCCACGTATTCACGGTCAATCTCGAATTCAACTGACTTGATGCAGTATATGTCAGTTCGAAGTCACCAACTAGAGAAGAGGTTGGACGTACATAGCTTGAAAGTATAAGATCATTCTTTGCATCCTCAACGATTTTCGAAATATCTTTGACCGCACGATCAACTTCAACACTGACACCGCGAACAACAATGACATCTTCTGTAGATGGATTGTTTGCCTCAGCGCCAACCTTGATGCACAGTGCTTTTTCTTCGCCAATAATCCTGATAGGTCATCAAGACCGGAAACTTAAACAACAGCGGAACTACTTACGCATTGAGAGTAGTACCGCCTTTGCCGATGACTGCGCTGTGCCATTTCTTTTCAACAGTGATGACATGACTCTTGACATCAGCTGCATCCTTGGCCCACTTGAGCAACTCCTTCTCAGCCTCTTCAACATTCTTGGATTTCTCCACAGGAGATGGAGATGCGGATGGCGAGGTCGGATCATAGACCAGTAAGACCGAGGATTGCTCCTCTGATTCCGGAGGGAAGAAAAGTAACACGTTATGTGACTCATGGAGCTGCCTGATCCTATTGCAAGAAATGTATTAGATTGCGACAACGTAGAAGACAGTCTCTACCTCTTGGCGTGCTTCCCCTGAATGACTTTGTGCACGAGCCAGTCAACCGATACATCCTTAGTGGCGCCGTTAAGCTTGCCCATTAATTCCGAAACCTGGCGTACGGCCACATCGACAAGAGATTTTTCACCAACGAGATCCACATTCAACACAGAGGCGTCGGACCTCGCCGCCAACTCTGGAATGAAGACCGAAACACCGGGGTGCGCAGTGCCGAGGGTGTGTGTATAACCAGTGTAATGGATGTACATCAGGAGTTGACGAGAAAGCGCAATCGGGCCAGGGAGAGGAAATTCGTGAATGTACTGAGAATTGGCCCGGGACATGACTGCCGTAACACCACTGCCCAAGTCCTCTGCCTTGCCCCAGATGACGATCTCCTCGGTTGACTCCTCCGGTGGGGGGACAGTGATTACGCATTTGCCGGAAGCTAGAATCTCGTTGACAGCATTACCACCAAGAAGCCGGTGTTGGCGCTTTGGAAGGGAGATCTTTACCGAAGTAAGAGAAGCAGAAATAGTCGCAATGCTACTCTTGATAGCCTCAATTACCCGGAGGACGACTTCTCGGTCACCAGAAACGGACACTTCGCGTTCGGCACTTTTGAGCAAAAGTTCGACATCACCACCCTCAGCGGCCTCGACGAATGTAGAATAGCGTGCCTTCACAAACGGAACGATATGTGTAGGTATGTCGCGGACACGTTGCGTGGCACGGGCCTGCTTCGACGCAATAATCTGCTTGATGAGATCTCGGGCTTCAAATGCAAGTAGCTCAGGACCAATAACCGTAATTGGGACAGTTGGCTCGTCGTCGTCGTCGGCAAGGACAGGTGACGTAGCTCCCGAAGTATGAGGGGAGCCACCATTCGCGACACCGTTACCGCCAGAAGCCGACTCGCGACGCGGGATGTCGATTTTTACGGATGTCTGATCGCGAATTTGTTTAAGCGTCGCACCTAGCAATACAGGGTAAGACTACCATCACTAGGAGACGTGTGTTCTTTTCCCTTGCCTTTGGCTCCGATGATGGCAGCAATCGTGGAAGCAGGGGCATCGACAACAATGGAAACCTGTATTCAAGCGGTCACAAGGAGACACTACAAAACAAAAAGGCGGCTTACGAGCGGGCTCAGAGACGCCAAAAGACTACGCTTGCCCTTCTCGAGTTCCTTCCTAGACTCTGCCTTGAGATGAAACGTAGTCTGGCGAGTCCTCTGGTTGGTGGAAGCTTCGATCTTGATTTTGTGATTTGCCATAACTTGCTTCATGATTTCACCGAGTGTAGTGGGTTTGCCATCTCTGCCTGCCGAAGAAAGGTCGATCGAGGACAAGGTGAAAGACTCCGTCACTTGAGAGGTGTGCGCTGCGAGACGAGGACCCACGGGGGTACCCCAAGCCGAGGCGACGGGCTTGTTGACCGAGACGGGCGAAGGAGCGAGGGATGGAAATGCCTCTTGAGAGTCAGTATCAAGGGGGGCAGCATTCCGTGGCTTAGAGACGGTGACGGGAATAGCCTCAGACGGGAAAGGGTCTGGAGCACCTTCCAGGTGCAGTCTCTAGGACGTAAAATGAGTGCAAAATGCAAATGAAGGACAAGAGACTGCAAGTTACCGTGAGCGCAGCAGCGTCCATGAAGGGCAATACGAGTATCCAATGACGGGAAAACCTTTGACGGGATAAAAACCGGTAAGACGAGAGGCCGCACGCAGACTCCGTCTGGGAAGAGATTAAAAGACGTGTTCGTTCGGTTAAGCGACAAGTCCTGTCGTGGCTTCACCGCCCATCGTGAGAATATATCTCTATTTATGGTAATTACACTACTAAGCGCACGCATCGCTTCACAATCTAAATTCTCCATGGGCTTTATTCTCACTACCCCACCTTATGCGACGTCTACATGCACTATTCCTCTTCCTTATCTGTTGGGGGACCACCTGTGCGTCAGACGCATCCTTCCTGTCGGATACATTAGTCCGGAAAGATCAAGTCCAGCACGTGCTGGAGCATGAACCTGCACAGAGTGCGTCTTGCCAGAACACGGTGCGTGTCGCTCTTCTCTCTTTGACCGCAGCTGACCTTAACACTTACCGTAGCACACTGGCCCTATCGATACCACGCTATGTGACTATGAAACTGTCGAGAGCGTAAATTATGTGCTATATAATCAACTCCATGAGCTTGTTCAAACCCCATTCTTTAAGTACTTTCGGGTATGTCAGCCAACTCCTTCGCGCGAGCAGAGTTGACCACTATGACAAAATAGGTAGACCTATATAGAGAATGCCCTTTTTGGGATGAAAATGTGGTTTGCATGAACCGGGACTGTTCAATCATCACCGTCGACGAGGTAAGCACGCCCTTGGTGTCACCGTATGCCGTCCAACGTGTCGGCAGAGCGAAATACCCGAGCAATGGAGAGCTGGCACCCTTAGTAAATTAGAACGCACGGAGGAACATGTGAGTCGACACAGATTATTAAGCAATTCCTCACGTTGACAACGCGACACAGAGAGTGGATCTTCCCGGTTGTTATTACCGTGACTCGGACTTCTGTTTCCTGGATGACATGACGGTGCGTTTGACTTGCCATCGCTTGAACCCTCAATCTCACTGTCATCGAGAGGGCGAATATGTCGACCTCTCTTTAAATCCTGAACGCTTCACAGGGTACGGGGGCATTTCTGCCCACCGTGTCTGGAAGACAATATACGAGGAGAATTGTTTCGAGGAGTCTGAGAGCTCGTTGAGCAAGATGTCAAAGCCCGGAGTAGTCCTTCCGGACACCATGGCTGAAGTCCTATACATGGATGGTGATATTCCCCAAGAACAGTGCTTGGAAAAGAAGGTTTATTACAAAATCATCTCAGGTGCGATAACTTATCATGTACAAAAGAGCGAATCTGATGCACTATGTCAAAGGGCTCCATGCATCGATCTCTACGCATATCTGTCACGAGCATCTGAATCAGACAACCGGTCAATGGGTATTCATTATTGCTTTACACAGAGATTCGGTTGCTCACTAATCACCAGGGGCCTGATTTACAATGTTACGTATCCAGAATAGCGTCTCATCCTGAACGCCTTCAATATATATATTTCAACACGGTCCTTCTTCTACGGGCTGTAGCGCGGTTGGGTCCATATCTGTCCGCTTATGATTACTGCGCTTCAGGGACCCGTGAAGATGATGCGATCACATATAGCAGATTGGAGAAAATTCTTGAAATTGCCGGGGTCGCAGGCAAATTCGACGAGACCGCCCTTTTCAAGGGTGAGAATGCCAACGTACGTTGACATGTGGATGGATTTCACGAGTTCGACTTGACGTATTTTGTGCAGGTTTTAAAAGAGGAGTTCAAACAGCACTTCAGAAACGTTAGTCGGATTATGGACTGTGTGGGATGCGACAAGTGCAGACTTTGGGGGAAAGTCCAGACGACCGGCCTCGGTACCGCTATGAAGGTCCTTTCGAGCTCGACGAGAAAAACTTGGAGTAGGAGCTCTTTTTTTCTCGTTCGCATTATTTTACTCATTTGGAACAGCCCACGATTGAATGCCAATCTTCTACAGCGTTCAGAGGTCGTTGCTTTAATCAACACGCTACATAGATTCTCTGAAAGTTTACATGCGGTGGACGTCTTCCGAAGGTTATGGCGTGAGTCAAGTGCGGAGGAATCAGCGAAGCTCGTTCAAGACGCTGAGAGGGCGGTTAACACCCCTGTGGGTTGCTGTGCTCCACTCCAACCATGTGTTGTCCTGATTATAAAATTATTCTAGCTATCCCGGCCATCCCCACCTGTCCGTGCAAGCGCCTCGCCAGCTACTAGATTGGTTGAATTGACCCAACAACGAATGGCGCTTTGGATGCGAGCCTGCAAGGAGGGTACGATCGAGTGTGTAAGCGCGGTGAAAGAAGTTTTAGGACAGTTTATGGCTATTGTTGTCTCGACGCTTAGCCCGTCCGGGAAAGAGCAGGGACCGAGGGAAGAGTTATGAAACAATCCCACGTAACTTATTTGCGGCAATGGCGACCGGCTTGACATCTGCTGCTGCGCACCAAATAGTTACCAATTAATACCACAAGTAATGCCATAATACATCTACTATCTCCTCCTTCAACACCCTCCAACTTGCAGTTGGCCGAGCAACATGATTATCGGCAAGGATGACACTCCGCAACTCCCAAAACTACCTACAGACCCTTCCAGGGGGCCCACGAATAGGGCGCCTCCCCAAACCAACGTCGCGACATCCAGTTCACTTCCACGTGCTCCAAGTCCAAATCCCACTTTGCCAGACTACGAATCGTCGCAAGCGCAACAATTATCGACGCAACAACTATCGACTCCAAAACCATGGGGAGGCTGGAGATTCATGAACGGTCGCGTGAGGAAGGTGCTTTTATACGCATTGCTGATTTACTCCGCCATTGCCTTCGTAATCGGCATACCCACTTTCCTAATGGTGAGTTTCCCCCATTTTAAAGACGTGTTTTCCCTGTACCGTAAAACTACATGTTCTGAACTGTGCCACGACAGGGAATGAAAGGACACACAAGTTTAAATGGGAAGGTGTTGAATCGTTTGGGGACTCTGGGCCCAAGCCCATGCCTCCACCACCTTCACGCAATCAGATGGGTCTGTCTCAACCAAATTCCAGTGAATTATCATCCTCGTGCAACGCATGGAGCGATCCAGTGGCCGTTTCGTCGAAACCGTCCACGACAATGTTCAGCATGTCTAGGTATGGTCGCAACGCGGCGGTGCGCTGGGCAACCAATTGATCCTGATGACTTCGATTCCCAGGATGCATCTAACTTTTCCCTTGGTTAACGAGATTGCTCTACGGTTGAACTTGAGCTCGGCAGAGCTAAAAGGTTATGTCGCTGGCAGTCTTACAGTTGACATGAACCCAGATAAAACCGCATCTCTTCCCGTGTTCACGGGCAATGCACGATCTTCGAATGCCCAGGTGTTCAATGCGAGCTCAGCATGCCTCACGCAATTTAGAAATACCACGGAGATAATGTTACGCGTGCGTATTGCCCCTTCGTCGATTGGATCGTGAAGGTTGATCATTATCAATGGCTATCGTTAGATACCCGAGAGGGCGGACAATTCGTCAGATACCATACAAATGGACTTACGTTTCTGTTACCTTGGACATCGACACCAGGCCTTGGGGTGTTTGTCACCAATTTACCCATGTTTGAACAAGTATTGGGGGATCTCTCTCCCGTCTACTTCGAGCACTTCAAAATCGTAGACCCTAGCTCACCGATCACAGCCAGAGTACGTATGCCTATCTTATGGCATGCACGATATGTATTAACCTCACGGCCTCTGTCTCTAGTCATTTCTGCAGGTTCGCTCATGGTTCAGACGTCCGGCGCTGATATCTCAGGGAATTTTACCGCCTCTAAAAAACTTTTCCTAGACACAATCAATGGGTATGCGAAAGTCATCTCCATCGCGTATTTAAATGACTCAACCCTTGCAGCGGTGTGTTTGCAAATATCTCGCTGCTTAATACAAATTCGGTGCAGAAGACTAGGCTTTCGGTGGAAACAGGGAACGGGTAATACGGTTGCTGCTAAGGTGGCACCAGCTCGCGATGGCTTACTTCTATTTCCTTGTCAGGCCCATCGTCGCGCATGTCAAGCTTTCACTCGACGATAATAATACTCCGCCGCCTGGGAAGCAGCACCGGAACTTCTTTACAAAGTTCAGGACATTTAACGGACCGATGAACATTTCCGTATCGCATGCCAAAAATGCGAAACCTGGGCGTCTCTGGATGATGGCAGAGAACGTGCAAGGGCCAATGGATGTCTCACTCGATTCTCGGTATACGGGGACGTTCGACGTGCGGGCCAAAGCATCAACTGTGCAGGTGTTGCAGTCGCCGGGGTCTAATAACCCGACTTCTTCCTCCTCAAGGTCAGGCACGGACAACGATGACGATGACGACGATGAGGGACACGAGCTGCATTTTGTGGATATCTCGCCGGAGCGGACCCGTGGCTGGGTTGGGGACGACCGGAGACCAGAGGAGTTTGATCGTCATTCACTGGGCCGTGTCGAGCTTATAAACTCGCTGAGCCCAATCAAGCTGCACGTCGCTCAGTTCCAACCGCCGACTGCGATCCGGCGGTGAATACTTTGCTTCTGCTGGGGGACACGTGTACGATTTTTGTGGTGGTTCGATTGATTATGGCCGATGGCCGACTTAATTATTTGTTAATCTTGCTTTCAATTTATATTCGTTGTCGTTCGGGTCCATCCTGTTGTAGGCTACAGGCTGATTTGTATTGCGTCATGGGCTCAAATACCCTTAGAATAGCTAAAAATCATCTACCCTAAGATTTCTCATGAAGAGAAACTAAGGAGGTGACAGCAGCGGAGAATTCAAAGTTTCCCTTGTTCCATCAGTAAATTGTACAAAAACTTAAAAACTTAAT
>WTXE01000234.1:0-41976 GCA_022496225.1 Russula aff. rugulosa BPL654 | reverse complement strand
GTCGCCTGCGATGATAATACGTTCGGGTCTGACCGGTCGGTGCGCGGCGCCCTCTGGAGGCCTGATTAAGAAAAGGTCTTATAACCAGATTCTTTAGCACCCGGTGCTTTGACAAAACAGTATGAAAGGTTGCTCACATGCCGCGAGGAGGTCCTGAATTGCGCATGGGAAGGGGTATTGAGGTGCAAGCCGGTAATTGACAGCTATACGAGAGGTATTCGGGATGAGCACGTTTAGGCCTCTGATATTTTCCTCCTCACCAAGGACACGTCCATGTATCTTGCGGGCAAAGCGCTGGATGCTATATCTTTAGACCGAAAGACGCTCGGTGAGATGGTACGTGGATATTCAAAGACAACGGACCTTTCCTGATCCACACTACCGAAATAATAGCCGCCTTATTTCGAGTTTTGAGAACGACGGGAAAAAGATAGGGACAAATTCATACCTCCATGGGCATATAAAACACATCGCATCTCATCCATTTCGGGTTGGTACGAGCCACTGTCCCTGGATGGTCGTCATCGCTGGATGCCGGTGCTGGGGACGATCCTGATGCAGGTTGATGTGATTCTTCGTCCCCCGGTTCCTGTACTGGTGAAAGCGTAATACATTCCAAGCTGGAATCGCGAAGTCCGAGACCCTCGGTTGGATGCTTTCGGCGCGTATGTTCCTTGGCATGTCTTTTCTTATCTTGCCAATCTTTTTTGGCACTGATCCATTCGGCATCTAATCTGCCAAACCGCGGAAGTTAAATGTACGAGTCCTGGCCGCTCGTCAGGAAACGTACCCTCGAATACCACGAACCTGCCACCATTTTGTTCCTCCGACGACACTTTTCATGACTTGCTCGCCTCTAAATGCCTTGATAAGATATACTGCAGCCTCATCACAGGATGCCATGGGGATGACAAGGCGGACTACGTGAACCCATGGCGGGGACGGTGTGCGAACGTTGGAGAATGATTGCAGGTCCTCTACTGTGTGCCTTGAATAAAGATTAGACTAGGCACCTAGAGTGGGCGATCTAGTAGGAAAAATACCTAGTAGATACATTCATGAAGTCCTAATTTCGGGGACAGACGTTCAATAAAATAATTAGGGGGGCCGGATGGCACCGGAAAGTACCTTTACGATGTTGAATGCTTCGTCATATAGCAACTCCTCACTCCGAAGAGGGACAGCCGACTTTGAACTATCCTTGATCACCCTGGAAAAATAGTGTTTGACTAGTGTTTCAAGGAAGAGAGGCCCGACTGTTAAGCCAACTCGGCTTATCAAAGTATTAGGCATATCTTAAGGGCGGAAGCTATTGAGATCTATACGTAAGATCACCGAGATCGTGGGGAGTAAGTCGTTCGGAGCACGATTTGAAGAATGGTGATTATGGTGATTTCAAGCGGGTGTACGCCGTATGGCGTTAATGGAGGGCCTAAACCGACCACTGCAGCGGTTGGTCGTCGGCGCAGTTGGTGGTGAGGAAGTGAGAAGGAGAAGGGTTAAAGGAGACTCTGGGCCTGGGAGAGGCATCAATCGGTTCGGTTCGGAGGTTGAAATCGGTTAGCGAGAGAACAACACCGCCTCTCTTAAACGTTTACCTTTACCTCCTCACAGCTCAGCTCGGCTCGCTCTCAGGCGGCCACGCAGTGGACACGCGTGTCTCAATCCCAGGAGCGGTACCGGTAAACTTGACAGACCCCAGGAGTCTGGCGACCTCATCTCCTGATACCCGGGGGCCAGCCGCCACTTGACCTCAAATCTAATTCTGCGCTGGCCCCCGAAACTGCACGCCATTCAGCTCAGTCCACGGATCCTCAAGGTGTCAGTCAGCCGTTTACTGTAGTTGACGGCTCGTACATATAAATCTTTGAAGCGTCGTTCTCGATCGCCCCTGTCCCTTGCAGTGGACTCGAATAATACTGTACTTCTAACTTTGGGTGTGGGTTGCTAGCAACACCCAAGATCATGCCTGCGCTATCAATAGTAGGTGCTACGTGTCAAGATGTAAGACGCCTGAGTAAGGCTCCAGGCGCGCTCAGTATTGTGGATCCTGCTTTCAGTGCCTGTACAAGTGTAGTACAGGTTGATATCCATTTACAGCAACTTCTCAGTCTGTCTTGCACAGTAAGTTATGTTGGAGAAGGATAACGTTACGAGTATTTCGTGGGTTCCCATAGAGATTAGTGAAAACTACTGTACATCTTACTGTTTCGTAATTAGAGGTGAATCTAGGCTAGACATACCTCGGTTATCATACGAAAATGATGGCGTCAACAGCCATCGGGCACCGGAACCGTTTCCCCGCCAGGTCAGTTGCGTCCGGAGTACAACTGTAACTTCTCCAGCACAACGCACACCAATGGATGCCCTCGTCCCGCCAGACGTCACCGCTGAGCTCACTCAGATCCTCTCCAATCTCGTCCTCGGCGATAATGAAATCAGATCCAAGTACGCTACGCCACATCCTCTTCCCCGACTCAATATCTCACAACTCACTTCTTCCAGTGCAGAGGCCGTCGTCGACGAGCGCCTGGCTCACAGACCAGATGTCTATCTTCTCGCTCTCACTCAGTTTGCCACAAGAGCAGACACCGTCGAAGTGGTCGGTCGGCAATGTCCCTCACTTTTTCCATCTTTCTCCATCTCTTCTATCGTCACCCTAATAACGTATATATAGATGCGTTCATTTTCTCTCGTCCTCCTTCGACGCCTCCTCTTCCGTGCCTCACCCGCTAGCGGCACAAAACCTTCGTCTTCTTCCCGGTTGACCCTTTATGATCGTCTCTCGGCACAGACCCTCACCGCCATCGAGCGCATTCTACTTCATTCCCTTTTGCACGAACACGTTGATTCCGTCCGTCGAAAGGCCGTCGACACAATATGCGATCTCGCTAACAATTCCATGGGTCGCGGGAGACCCTGGCACGCCTTGCAAGCTCAATCTTTTGCCATGTGCAAGAGCGCAGACCCCAGCGCCCGCGAATGCGCATTTCGCATTTTTTCTGGATGTCCCAACCTTGTCATGGATCTTCAGACGGATGCAGTCCTTCGGGTGCTCCAAGACGGTTTACAGGATCGACAGAGTATCGAAGTTCGTCCGTCCCTTATCTCCCACCTCTCACTCCAATCAATTATGGCTATAGGTCCGGCACGCAGCACTTCGCGCTTCTGTGTCCTATCTCACCTCTTCCGATCAACACCAAATCGCACAGTCCTTATCCCTCATGTACCCCATGCTGGACACGCTCCCGTCTCTCCCCCACGCACATTTACCCAAGTTCCTCATCACCCTCACCCCTCTCACGACCTCCCATCCCCAACTATTCCAGCCCCACCTCCAAGTTTTACTCTCTTTCCTCCCCGCCCTGATTATACCCTCTGCCGACTCGGGACCAACTCCAACTGTGGCGAGGCCTTTCCCGGGTACACAAAGCTTTACATTCCCGCCCACTCCGAATGGCGGGCCACCAGATGACGATGAGCTAGATGAGGAAGCAGAGGAGGTTCGCAAGGCCGCCCTTGAATTTATGATCAGCCTCAGTGAAGCCAAACCCGCCATGGTTCGCCGCGTGGATGGGTGGGTGAGTGCGATGGTTCGTGGATGCCTAGGTGGGATGGGTGAACTTCGAGACGACGAATTGAGTACCTGGTTGGATGCTGATGTACGTGGTTCTTCAATTCCCCAAACCTATATCTCCTCCTTGCGTCTCCGAATCGGCCAACCTCTCCTGCTTTTCAGCCAGCGGATGACCCCACGGACGATATGTACCCGCACGTATACGAGCAAGCCCTGGACCGCCTAGCATGTGCCGTTGGCGGAAAGGCTGTCCTGCCCGCGGCGTTCCAGCATATCCCGGGAATGCTGGCATCCCACGATTGGAAGCTTCGTCATGCAGGGCTCATGGCGATCGCCTCCGTAGCGGAGGGTACCAGCAAGGTAGTCTAACTGCACGCACGCTCCCGGGCGTGAGCTTAAGGGCACTGAGAATGATGGCTGATGGATGAGTTCCTTCCAGGTGATGCAGAATGAGCTTGGTAAGGTTGTCGAGTACGTGCGCGACCTTTTCCGATCTCTTTCATGCTCGATCGATTGACCGTGCATTCAAGCCTCATCACACCTTTATTCCTCGACCCGTACCCACGTGTCCGCTACGCCGCATGTCACTGCATGTCCGTTTAGCCTCTTATCGCTCATGGAAAAGCGCTTAATGGTTTTCGATCAGCGGACAATTGTGTACGGATTTAGAAGAGGTCATTCAAGCTCAGTACCATCGACAAATCTTCGCGGTATTGATTCCCACCCTCGAAGTTCCAGAGCCTCGGTAGGTTCTTACTTAACACGGACAGCCTGCTTTGGTCTGATACCGTATGAACCCAGGGTACATGCTCATGCCGCCGCCGCGCTAATCAATTTTTGTGAGGGGGCTGAGCGAGACACGCTTTTACCTTACCTTGACCCGATCGTCGAGCGTCTGCTCAAGCTGCTGAACCCAGTGCAAGATGGGGGCCGGCCAACGAAGCGGTACGTTCAGGAACAAGCCGTCACAACGCTTGCCATGGTTGCAGATGCAAGTGAGACTACGTTTGCCAAGGTAAGAGTTTCCTTCTCTATTAAATTGGAAACCGGAGACGAGGCAGGTAACCACAATAGCACTATACATCAATCATGCCGCTCCTGCTCAACGTGCTAAGAAACGCGAACACTTCTGAATACCGCAAACTGCGTGCCAAGGCCATGGAGTGTGCTGGTCTGATAGGTATGTTGGCAATATCGTATTAGTCTGCTGTGCGTCACTTATATTGAATTCTCAGCCATCGCGGTCGGACGTGAAGTTTTCCGAGCGGATGCAGGGGCCTTCGTTGAACTTCTCATCCGAATACAAAGTAAGAATTTCCAACGATGACTGATGTCAGTTATGACCGAAATGGACTGGACAGATAGCCCGGTTGATCCAAATGATACGATGTTGCCGCATTACCTGATAGCGACGTGGGCGAAAGTTTGTCAGGCGATGGGCCCCGAATTTGAGCCCTACTTACCTGTGGTGATGCCCCCGCTTTTCCGGGCCGCAAATGCTAAAGCGGATGTATCAGTTTACGGTTGGTTTGGGTCTATTTTTGGACTTTCCGCACAGGTTCACTGACGGAGAGTAGAGGACGAGGACGTTCCGGAGTCCAAGGAAGGTTGGGACATCATCGAAATGGACGGCCAGCAGGTCGGGATCCGGACATCGGCAATCGACGAGAAGTGCCAGGCGTTCGAGACACTGGTGATCTATTGTTCCACGCTAGGCGGACATTTCGCACCGTACCTGCAACAGAGCCTGGAGGTGGTGCTGCAATCATTACGATTCGTTCTTCATGATGGCGTTCGAGAAGCGTGCGCGATGTACGTGTTCCCACCTTTCGTTTTGAGGTATACTTTTAAATGACGAACGGGGTTTGGTAGGGTTCTGCCCATGTTGGTGTCGTGCGGGAAGGCGAGCAATACGATAGACGGTGACATGGTGACGAACGTGGTCCAGCATGTAGCGTCAGTGATTTCGCAAGAAACGGACACGTCGTACCTCGCCTCTCTTTTCAAGTGTGCAACGGACTGCCTGCGAGTCTGGGGTGACGTGAAGGCGGAGACAAGAGTGGCGCTGGAGAATGCAGCGAAGCAGCAACTGCAGGCGCTGGCTGATAAACGCAAGGCGAGGAGCACACGGAGCGCGACGGAGATTGAGGAAGATAGAGAGGACTTGGCGTTACTTGAGGAGATGGAGGAGTTTGCGTTGGAGGATATGGCGAAGATGCTTGGGTTGTTGGATACGAACCATCCACTGTTGTTGGCGATCTCGAGCGTGAGGGACCTTGGGCTGGGCCTTGGAGCGTGGGACAGTGATGGGGAAGGGGCAGAGGAATAGTAGCGTAGCGAATAATAAATTGCGGCAGTGTACTGTGTAGAGCTAATGGTCTCGACTGGCGGTCTAGAAACTGTTTAGCCGGGCCGAGAACGATGACGTTGAAGGAACCCGATAGACTGGCTTATTGCAAACCAAAGATCTCGGTCTCGGCTCATATCCAAATCCAGCCCTGGGGAACGGGCCAGACAGACTAGTTGTTAGCGTCCTCACCGTCTTTCTTTCTACTCGCTGCTCTGTTCTCACCACCGTATGGAACGCTGCTCTATACAATCCGACGCTGGCCGTCCCTCCTTCCACCACCGCCACAGGCGCGACAACCATCGCCCTGTCGGCAGCTACCCCGCGCTCATCTCCCCGACACGCTCTCCGTACCCTCTCCCCTATTACCACCCCTACTCCAAAACACCCTTTCTCGAGAGAGGTGATGACCAGCCATCGAGTACAACCACAGACGATCCATTAGTCGCCTCCTCATCCTCCCATCCTTGCGCCATCTGCGCCATTCCGTGCCAGACGTCATATACAAGCATGGTCCCCGCGTCCCATCATCTTCCCCGTCCTCTTCGTCACCCCTCCATACCGGGCAATCCATGGCGCACGCGCACGCTTTGTCTCCCTCCCGCCGTCATATCTTCCTTTCCCGGGATCGACACCGAATGCGACCGCCTCGAGCGCGCATGCGGTCGAGCACCACCCGCCGCAGTTTTTTTACGAACTCGCGGCGGCAGCGGCGATAATGACCTTCCACCGAGTTCGCCACACCAGCCACGCCGCGGGGATGACGGCGGTCCGCCGCCCCGCTCGCACCCAAGTGGTCTCATTGGGAACTCGTGCTTCGCCTCAAGCGTGTCCTTCGAAACGAAGGGAAAGATATCAGGGATTATGTTGAGGCGGGGCAGATTGACGAATTGTATCATCGCGATATTGAGGAGCGTGCGAGGAGGGAACAGGAAAGGGCGAGGATGGCGAGGATGCGCACTGCGCAAGAGTTGTCTGACTCTGACGACAATATACGTTCGTGTTTTTTTTTCTTTTCACGTCGTTATATTGGGCTCATCCAGGCTGATGCATTGGTCCTGTAGACATATTTGGAGTCCCATTGAACGAGAGCGTGCTCCGCGCCTCTGCCACTGCCATTCTGGGTGGCTACAGGCATGACCTGCCGCTCGTCGTCTTTCTATGCGTCGAAGAGTTGTACCGTACGGGTAAGAGCGCGAATTTTATTCGACGTACCCTTCACAATAAATGCTCTCATATAGGCATCTACAAGAGTGGCCTCTTCCGGGACCTTCCCAATCGCCAACGACACCACGAGCTGAGCACCTTGTTCGATACATCGCCTACCTTTGGCGAGGGTATGAGTCTACGCGCGGAATCAACGGCGGATATATGTGCACTCCTCCTTACCTATCTCAAGGAACTTCCAGAGCCCGTCTTGACACCATATCTCTTCAACGCATTTTGGAACTGGTCTGTTCGACCAAGCGTGAAACGCGAGGACGAGCGCATGCGGAAGGAGCAAGACGAGGAGGAGGATCTCCGCAACCGCTTCTTCCAGACGGGTCAGAGACCCCCGCGGCCCTCGAGCCGTGTCCTTTATGAAAAAGCACGTTTACGTGCAGCGCAGGACGAGACGGCCGAGACAGGACAGGTGACAATTGCAAGGGATTTGCTGCGACTGCTCCCGACACACAGTTTCTCGCTCATCGTCTACCTATGCGCGTTCTTCACGCAGGTGCCACTATGTCCCGAGAACGGAATCACGTTCGAGGATATAGGTCGTATCTTTGGTCCGCCAGTTTTTGGAGGTCCTGTTCCCGCGGCGCGTCGCATGATGGTGTGGTTCCTCAAGCGTTGGAATCGCGTGTCAGATGGCTTGCTAGATGCGGGTCCAAACTCGGATGACTCGGAGGATGCGGATGGCGCAGCTACTGGCTCTTCGCCACCGCCTTTGTTGAGACGGGATATGCGCAACCTTGAGCGTGCGAATTCTTTTAAATTGCTCGCGCCTGAAGAACAGGAGGAAGTCAAACTGGTGGATTTTCGCGGATCGTTGACCGATTCAGCATATCCCGATGAAGGCCACGAGTACCGTTACAAACCTACAAGCCTCCGTCATGAACATGGTAACGCCGGGGTGATGACGCCACTGTTGTCGCAAAACCAGCGTAGCTTGGTCACGGTGAGCAGAGGGAAGGGCTCGACCGGTCCGGATGATCCGATGGTCATGCAAGTTCGTCCACGTGATCATGAGCATTCCAGTGAGCAATTGTGTGTTTTTAGTGCTGCTTCGTTGCCTAATGGCCATCTCGTTATTTCCAGGTCCAGAATATATTGAAGAGGAAGCGTTCTCGCCTCAACACTCTTTTGCGCCAATGTTGCTCCGAGAGTCGAGGATTCGGAGGAGCCCGACACGATTCAGTGGTGAGCCGATTCCTAACCGTTGAAAATATTTGAGAAGAATGAAACTGATCAGTTAATATGTGATGTTGCCACATTAATCCGATCTTTCGTCCCCTGATACAGAAGATGAATCACCTAATGATCCAACTACGCTGTCTGCGCATGTGGCGGGGGAGGAGTCGGACGCCCTCAAACGGTGGCAGTTGATCACTGCCGCCATTACCGCCGACGCGCAAGTTAATCATCGTAAGGACCGCGAGGATGATCGCGAGGACGATCATGATCAGCTGTTGATGGCCCTTAGCCGGCTGCACGAGGCCAGAGCAAGGATCGACGAGCTCGAGCATGCAGTGGCGGATGCTGCGACGCAGTCGGAGAGGGCAAGGGAGAAACTCTCGTACGTCGCGACCGCGACCCCCACCATAGCGGGGAATCAGAGGGAAGTGTTGGACTCGTATGCGAGGTTCGAACAGGAGCTCAAGCTCAGCGCCCTTGAGAAGGTCGAGGCAAACGAGCTCGTCAAGAACGTTTGCACTGTGCTCAAGAGCGTAGTGCAGCAGCAGGCGGCTGTTGTCGAAGCATGAGGCATGATACAAAGTTCACTAGATCTTTGCAAATTTCGATTCGTTTTCGTTTCTCCAGCATTTTTGTATAGGAGTTATCTTTATTTCTTTTTTTGTTTCGTCATGCTGCTTGTTCGGGGTCCATATAGTCATATCATGTACCATGTTGTGATTCTGATTGTTTATGTTACGTAACTTTTTCTTTCTTTCCCTCTGTGATTTTACATTCGGGCGACGATTGACATACTGTAGATTGCTGCACATGTACATTAGAGTGCCTATTATAGGACGTTTGCTATTTGCATTTATCAAGGCCTGTTATTTTTATTTGACATTATCGTTACAGTATTAAAAAGGGAGTCCACCGACTCAGTTGTTTCTGCGTCTGCATTCTCCCTTGCGACACCATCCTCCATTTTCATATTCTCTCTTCCCCCCTTTCGCATTCTCCATCTAACCCGCCACAGCAAGTGTCCCTGCACTCGCGTCCGCACCCGCCATGGGAGCGTCCCCGACAGATGTCTAGACTTATTCACGCCTGGAGTGTTCTACTACCCAATTGACGGGATACTTATGTTGAATTCGTAGATTGACAAATTGATACGAGGGCCGCATGTAATCAAAACCTGAGACTTCACTCCCCCGATGTTCAACATTAACAGAGTTCCGCCCAGAGTCGAATGTTTCATGAGCAAGTTGCTCGGGTGCTTTATGTTCATAGAGTTCGTATGCTCTGTACGAACTCTATGCGAAGAACTCTATTTCCTGCTTAATTACTGTACCGGTGCTAATCTTGTAGGAGAATTAGTCACGCACATTTACAGTAATATGGCCTGACGGAACAAAAGCTGGAGGTCCGAAGCCAAGAGCGCGCGAATAGCCGCGTATTTATCACCGATCACCTATCTACTTGATAATGATATCAGAATAAGTTATCGGTGAACTTGTGAAATAATTGAAGCGCAAATCCGAGTCACTCGTAAGACTATGCTACGAGTCTGCCATACTGGGCGAACATTCGTGTTGTGATTGCCTCTGTCAGTAGCCTACTGCCCGAGAGCATGAGTCATTACCATACGAACGACGTTCGGTCCGCCTCCGCTGGGTATAGTAAGACAACCTTTGCCAAGGTAAAGGGTTTTTTCTCTATTGAGATTGGGTTGGAAACGCCGCGAACATGCCTGAATACCATAAACTCCACGCCAAGGCCATGGAGTGTGCTGGTCCCATTGGTTTAACAGTTTCAATTTACCATCATATCGAGTACCACGAACGGACGTAAAGTTTCTGAGCGGATACAGAGATTTCGTTGAACTTCTCATCCGAGTACAAAAGTAAAGATTTTCAATAGTGACTAGTACTGACGTCAGCTAGATGAACTGAATAGACAGCCTTGTTGACCTGTTGGCAGTTATATGCGTCCCAATTCAGGCCACAGTATTATTTTACCGTGTTGCAGCAAGAACCCAACTTTTAAGGTAGTTGTCTTTTTCCGACGCAGAATATGAGTGGCCGGATTGTCCGAGTGCACGTGCGGTACCGAGGAGGACACCCTCAAACGGCGGACTCGGAGGCAGTCGATCACCATCGCCATTATTCATTACCACCAATGCACAAGTTCATGATTGTAGCGGTCATGATGATGATCAGTGGTGGATGGCGCTCAGCCAGCTGCACGAGGGTAGAGTAACGATCGACAGGTTCGAGCACGTGGTGGCGGATCCGGAAGCCGCGACATTGCGAGGGTCCGCAGATGGAGCAGCTCTCGTACATCACGACTGCTACCATGACAGGGAAGGGGATTGCGAATGGGAATTCATGTGCGAGTGAACACTGAAGCCAGCGTTCCTCTCAGGAACGAGGCGAATGAGCCGCCAGTTGTCAAGAACGTTTGCGCTGTTCTCACGGGAAAAGCCGAAGCCGAAGAGGGCACGTGCGGGACCTTTTTGATCTTTTTCAAATCTTTTGGTTTCCGCTCGAAGGAGGAGTAACGTTATCTGTAAGTATTTCGATTCCTTTGGCCATGGTCATGGCCCTTGTGATTTTGGGTTCGGTCGACTATTGGCACAGGCTACTGTACGTGTAAAGTAGAGGATTGAAGGAAACTTCCATTTGTTATCTGACTATGCGAATAGTGAATTTGTCACGAAATGACAATGGATGACAGACACACGTGTCCAAATCGAGCGGGCCGTAAATAAGTTTGACAGATTTGTTCCTTACTGGAACGGGCGGCGTGCATCAGAGTGCCTCCTTCTCACAAGACAAAATGATCCGGAGTCAAATTCAGTGGTCGGCATCTAACCCAAACGTAGGCAACATCTTTTGAGGGGCAGGGACAAGGCGCAGGGGATATTTTTTGCCAGCACTATCCAGTAAGTGTGAGATATGTAGGAGGGAGGCATCGCTGTCAAAAGATGGCAGTTCGCTTATTAGTGTTACTGCCGGGAAGTGTAAGAGGGCAAGGCAACGAGGAGGTGGATATACATAAGTATAAAAGAGGGATAATTTGAGAGGCCATGTGTGCACCGGATTTGATCGAATTTTCCCCGATCTGGGATCTCAATGGGGAATTGGGATTTGGGGGGGTTTCGAGTTGGTGGATTGATGATTGGAGAGACTGGAAAGAGGACAAGGGGATGAGATGGATATGATAGAAAAAAACAAGAAGGGGAGGAGATGTTCAGTAACCAGGGCCAGGCGGGGAGAGCCGAAGAGATGGCGGTGAGTGAGAGTGCCGCGGCAAGCAGAAGAAGAATAATGCAATCCTCTGCTCAGCCTCAGCCGCGCCCACGTCTCGTCCCCATCCCCATCCCCATCTCATTCTATCCCGCCACCTTCCTTCCTCTTCCCTCCCCTCTTCCCTCCCTTCCCTTCCCATTTCTCCCTCAATCATCTCCCTCCAGCGTACCCCTGCAACCCCCTTGGAACGGCCAATCCCATATATCCGTCCCCAACACCATCACCAGCTATGGGAATTGCGCATCAACTACCCAGGAGCCGAGGGGAAGGCCCGCTCAGACATGATAGACCGTCAGATCGAGGAGGACTCAAAGAGATACAAGCGCGAATGCAAGATCTTATTGCTGGGTGCGTGTGCAACTCCAGTTCTTTGTCCCTCAGAGGGAAATCGGGAGGGGAAAAAATCTTTGTCTGAGGGAATGTTCCCAACCCAATCCATTTCTGCACGACCGGTGTCAACGACGCGTGTGGCGGCGGTCATTGCCATGTCACGGGACCCACATCTATCACATCGTTGGCGCACTACCCGCGCCCAACACCGAACATGCTCCTCTTCCCTATGGATGCCTGCATATACACTCACATACTTACGTTCACATGCACGCATCCCGACCCATTCCTTCTGATCAGTTCTTGTTTTGACACCGATCATCGCTTTTCCGTATTCACTCACTCACACGCACACCGTGCCTTTCCGACAGGTTCCGGCGAGTCTGGAAAGTCTACGATAGTCAAGCAAATGAAGATCATTCACCAGAACGGGTACTCTCATGAAGAGCTCCTCGCTTTCCGACCACTCATATGGAAAAACCTCCTTGAGAGCGGCCGCGATATTGTTCAGGCTTTGGCAAAGTTCAACCTCCAACCCATCAGTCCCTCTAATAAGGTACGTTGTCCTCCTTCGATCCGACCTTTTCTTAGTATATTTTAATCTCACACACCCTCCCATCTCCCAGGAGAACTGCGAACGTATTTTGGCTTACCAGCTATCTCCTGATAATCCACAATTCTTCTTCAGTCCCGACATTGCCCGGGCCGTGCAAGAAGTATGGGCGGACGAGATCATACCCGCGTTAATGGAGTATGCTCCAAGTTCTATTTGATGGATAGTGCCAGCTAGTGAGTCGCAATCAGCCGTATCGTCCTTCCTCTGTGCTTACTATACTATCCACTCAGCTTCTTTGAGTCAGCAAATCGGATAGCTGGGAGCAACTATGTTCCATCCAAGGAAGATGTCCTCCGTGCTCGTGCAAAGACGACGGCCATTATGGAGACTCGCTTTAGTATGGGCCAGTTATCAATACACATGGTCGATGTCGGCGGGCAACGGTCAGAACGTAAGAAGTGGATACACAATTTCGAGAGCGTCACAAGTATCATCTTCTGTACCGCATTGTCGGAATATGATCAGGTCCTGCTCGAGGAAAAGAATCAGGTGTGTAACAACAATCACCCGTGTCACATCCTACCAAGAACCCATGAATGAACAGAATCGCATGGCGGGTCTCTTGTTCTCTTCGAATCTGTCATCAATTCACGGTGGTTCCTACGCACGTCGATCATTCTTTTCCTCAATAAAATCGACGTCTTCAAGGCCAAGCTCCCCAAGGTATCCCCATATCTATCCCTTCCTCTTTCACCTTCTCCTGACCATTCCTTCCTCCAGGTTTCCCTGGACAAATACTTTCCTGAATACACCGGCGGCACGGATGTCAATAAGGGCGCCAAATACATTCTTTGGCGATTTATGCAGGCGAATCGAGCACGGTTAAATGTGTATCCCAGTTCGTAAATTCCTTACCTTCTTCATACTTGAAGGTTAACCAACATGCGAACGCAGTATCACCCAGGCCACCGACACGTCTAACATCAGACTAGTCTTCGTCACCGTGAAGAGACAATTCTACAGAATGCTCTCAAGGAGTCAGGTATCCTATGATACCTTGCGCCGTGACCATCCTTGTACTCTATCTTCACTTGTTTTTTTATATCTCTCGTGGATTGGATACGAATCGCTCCATTGTCGGTGCGTCCCGTTACTTTCCCAGAATACGCCTGAAACGTGCTGACTTTGAAGTGACTCAAGTTACGCCCCTGCAACGTCCCATCATCTACCTCATGACAACACACACATTATTCATTGCATCGTCATCTCTCTTGCTTCGTCCCATTTGCGCCGTCCCTCTCTTTCTCTTGCTGAGTTTGTGTCTCCACGGTTGATGGTCGACAATGTGGCAATCAGCTCTCCGAAGTTGGCCCGAAGAGGTGGGTAGACAAAGGTGGCGTCCAGCCTAAAATAAAACCTTCCGACACCTTATTTTACTTTGGCTTGAAAGCCCTCTACACGATTCCTTGCCACGATCGATCCAAACCGCCCTCCTTTCTAAACGACGATCACCGCCACATCCCTATTACTCTCCCCTTTTCGTCTATGCAACTCCATCTTATATATATCAACACCCTGGCGCTCCGTGGAGTGGTATAGTTTATCCCCTTGCGTAGCTAGCTGGACTCTACATTAATCGCACAACGGTTTTTTGTTTATCATTTTATTGTTTTTTTTTTTGTGTGTGCGTGCGTGGCATGCTGTACAACCCTCAACTAAGAATTTTCATTTTTTCCTATAGGCAGGAAGGGAAAAGCAGTACATCGCGACGGATTTTGTGTACCTTTAACGTAATCGCATCATCGGTCTGGCTATTGATATTCTCAACTCAATTCTGTACCAAAGGGTAACAAGTGAATAAGTTAAGTTATGCGTGAATAGAGTCAACTGGTCTGGGCCAGTTGACACGTCGCTGGCGAAATAAATGGAGATCCAAGCCATCTTTTAGGGGTACGGCTTGATTGCAGTCTATCAATACTTCGAACTGTGGAGCGGACCTGTACTGTACACATTATGGCGATGCGGATGCCATTAGATACTAGAAGACGGGAATCAGGTCAACTGCGATCTGCGATGGATTTGCAGGAGACAGGAGACACCGGCAATCGTCAAACAGTTTGTAGCAAGTCAACACGACTTACGCCACTCACTCTTTGGAGTGAAAGTCTTAGGAAAAGAAGTCTACTGCACAGAATGCCACAGATACACCCGCCGCGCGAGAATTCCTTCCATGGCACTTCCGCCATCCGAAGACGCCAAAAAAGACCTTGCCGTAATTGCGCGAATAACTACCGTTCTCTACTACTGATGGCGTTGTGTGAGCTGGCAGAGATATGCATTGCGAGGTGCAGCGTAAATAATCATATGATAACACGAGAAAAAAAAAGTTCAACGACCGTTTATCAATGACAAGATTTGTACAATTCGGTAAGGAAGCCCTCAGCATAAGTATACGATAAGAATAACAATTTACACGTCAGTTTGTCTTGCGCCAGGGAGGTAAGGCGCCTTGTTGACGGTTTTTACTTGGAAATAATCACCACGCTACGAGCGCAACGGCAAGGGCGAGCGCAAACCCAGCCCCAGCAAACGACATAGAAGTGTGACCACGCACGGCGTGATTGACCGGAGGCGTGGTAAAGGGCGTCGCAGAGGAAGCCGAAGTAGAAGAATCAGTGATGCTGTTCGTGGAAGATCGCGAGGCACCACTTGTAGTCGAGAAGACTGAGCTTTGCTCTGTGGATCTTGAGAGGCCAGACCGGGACTCGGAGGACGGCGGACTCGAGGAAGGAGAAGAGCCCGAAGTCGACCCGGAGGAGGCGGTACTTGTAACGCTACCGGAGCCAGTCGAGAAACTCCCAGTCGACGGTGTCCCTGCGTTCGGAAGCGATCAGCAATGGCCATCGTTTGGCTAGCTGAGATACTCACCAGAAAGTGAAAGTGACACAGAAGAGGAGATATCCCCTGACAAAGAAGACGTTATTCTTGTCCATTACGTAAGTGCAAGACGCCACGAACCAGAGCATAATGCGTTAAAAAATCCGACTGCTGCCGCGGCATCAGTAGTGGAGCAGTTAGATACGACGCATGAGGCTACGTCGTTGGCGAATACATCGCTGTTACAGATGCATTGAACATCCGTTCTGCGGATGGGAAAAGAAAAGAGGCAGATTTGAGCTCTCGACGCATTGCTAATAAGGAAACAAGTGAGAGAATTGGGCTTACGACGAGCAACTTGCGCTTTGCGCGGATGAATCTAAACACGCAAGAACGCAGGGAGGGGGGAAGGTGTAGACTGGGGCCACACTCCTAGGACGGACAGAGAGGCAATCGTTAAAACAAGACAGAAGAAACGGGCCATCATGGTGCAGAAGAGATTTACATTGACAGTGAATTGTTTTATAGGAGGAGTTTAGGGGCACCCCTACAACCAAGCCCCAAGCCCAGAGAGCTGACCTCAGCCGCAGTCGCGGGAAGATCTCGTGGATCCAAAACAGGAAACGGGGCTCCATGCAAGGCTATGATTGTGCTGCGACCGCCCGCACCTTAGTGGGTACTCATGGTAGTTAGATCGTTGTTCGTGCCAGACGCCTCACATTTATTTCGAGAAATATGAACTTATTCCAAAAGGTTGGCCTTCTAGGGCAGATCGATGATCGGGGGCGACTACGTTGCGGTGTTGCGGGGTTGACCGGGCCGATCACGGTGACCCCGCAGATAGGGGCTTGTTAGCAAGGAAAGATCCACAACCTTCATATTGACTCTCGTCGGGAATATGTACAAAAACTGAACAAATGCGAATTCGTGCCTATAAAGTCCGTACAGAGCGTTCTAGACGCGACAACTTTCTCACGTCCGATTTCAACGTAGCTACTCGTTCAATGCGGTTTCATAAAAGGCAAGATAAAAGGTCCTGTAGGTCCAAGAAAAGTGCGCTAACAAAAGACGACTCGTAACATTATACAAAGACAGCCACCACAGCGCCGATTCCGCCTGCGATCAGAGCGGCAGCGTGCGTGGGCATAGTTGCCGCCAGATTTGACGATATAGATGATGATGGGCCACTGCCGCTGCCACTGCTAGCTCCATAAGATCCCTTTGTGGTGGCGCTGCTAGGAAAAACATATCCAGTGCCCGTGGGGGTGCTGCTACTACCTCCATATGTGGAGCTCGGGTGGCCCCCGTATCCAGTAGATGTTGACGCGGTTCCGGAGGGTGAGCCATAACCTGAAGCTGAACTTGCTGTTACGAGTCGTCAATAAAGGATGGGTCTATGATAGAAGGTGAATGATTACCTGCTGATAATGACGACATATAGGCGGAGCACACTCCGAGCCAAAAAGATTCCGCCGTGTCAGCTTCATCGGTGGTACAGCTCTCCCACACGCAACCAGACGCGCCTGGGAAGAACTGGGCGTTGAGGCAGACACAGTTCGGTAGACCAAGTTGATATCTGCAACACGGGGAGGGGGGGGGGGGGGTTAAGACAAGGATGCCGCACGATGCGAATGGAGGAAGGTACGCACGAATTACATCCCACCTCATTCCCTATGCTTTGGGAGCAATTTTGGGCACAAGCAGAAAGAGTACCTTGCGCCTGGCAGAACGAGATATAAAGGGAGGAGAGTATGATTGCGAGGGTGAGGGAGAACTTGAGCATGTTGGTCCGAATCGATGCTCAGATGTGGACATTTGCGCCATTGAGAAGGGTCCTATTTATCCTCTCCAGCCTCGTGAGGGTGCAAATGTACGTCACTCATCTACCCGTTTACGGTGCTGCGTCGGCGCATCGATGGCATTTGTGTAAGGGTACCGGGTATCTGGACATGGCACCATCCTCTTTTCGGGTCTAACGTCAATTGAGGACAATTCATGTATGTGCCCCGACTACTCAGTTGTGAACCAGATAGAAGGGAAGGCACATCGATTTGGAGCACCTGATGCAAAGATGATACCGCATTGAGGTGACAGTATTCAATTTTTTATGAAGATGGTCAGGGTTCATGTCACATACCTGACAGCATGGTGGAGTTCTTTTGCGCCCACAATCTACCGAGTCTGGACCGCTTATTGTAGGGTGTGCAGGGCAGACAACCCGGTGCCGAATTGACTCCGGTACAAATCCTAGTATCCTCTCCACTGACTTGAAAAGAAAGGTGAGCAGGCTGGTTGTGTTCAAGTTGATTTCCCTAGAGGCTAGTTGACAGGATCAGTTTTTATGTGTAGGGGGCGTGTTGTCCGCGGGGAGGTTACAATGAGCATGATTGATCGATTCGGAATTGGGCAGGAACGCCAAGTGGAATACAGCGGAGTGAGCGGACTTACAACGGTAGCCGAAAGCTTGAGAGCGATAAGATTCTTTACGAAATATGTCTTCTACGAAGACGAAGAGAAGAAGGGCTTGGCGCAGACTGAGTTACTGTGTACGGTAATGGTGCACCACCTGCCACACCCCAAAGCGGCGTGGGAGCGCACGTGTTGATATACGTGACGTTGATATGTCCTTGCCTGGTATAATGTCCCTGCTTGGCAATCAAATCCGTCGATCCGTCCGATACCGTCGATAACACAGGCTCTTTCAGCCTGAATATGCATTATGGCGGTATGACCGTCCATTTCTTTATTATTTTTTCTCTAAATTTCGCTAAAAATTTGACACACTCACACATCTTCTATTTTCATGCGCATGCGCTTATGAAGTGCCAGAGGCAAGCTAGGTGCTGACTGGAGTGCTGCATGTGTTTGAGAGTAAGGCGAGTGTGCCAGTGAGGAGTAGCCCGCTGTCTTTGGGCAATTCCGATGAAAGCTAGCGTCCTCATTTCGGGCCAATACAAAACTGGTCTGACAGATGCATCCAAGGCCATGCGTGTGTGTAAGGCCACATCCATCCCAAACTCGCCAGAAATGGTTTGACAGACAAGAGGTACGCACAAGTGAATTCCCATACACGGACTCATATTTTCAACTTAACGTCCTGGGAGCCCTCCTCCCCCTGATAGGATACATAAGGCAACATCCACTCTAAATAGTTGGGAATCCGATGTCTATTAGCCTGTAACTACTATTCGGCGCCTCTTACAGACAGGAGTAACTCATTGACCCCCATTCTTTGCACAAGCAATGTCACAGAAACAACCTCCGAGAGATATTGCCGAATTACCAACCAACACGAAGTTCCTGGAATACTACTCCAGGCGTCGAATCAGAAATGCGCGAGTACCCCCGATGCAACACCTCGTAGGATAGACGTGTTGCCGTTTCAACTTGAAGGAACGAACCAGCGGCTACCTGAGCAGGTCATTGGTGGCATTTGGTGCGCATTTTCCGAGCGAGGAGCCATCATTCGGAATCAGATCGACTTTTTTCAAGGAAGAAGACGGGACAAGCACCGAGTGTCATGCAGGGGGCAGCACTGTGTCTGGAAATTCACAAGCCACAGAACTCGGCCATCGTTAACGCCCTTCAACAGTAGCCCTGGAAGGTATGTTATATCATCTCACCCGTCCCATGATCCGAGTCTCCCATCACTCTTTTGTGGAATTCGAGCACGTGCCAGAGCTTTGGCGGTTACCATTACCTCTGGGTCATCGCGCTAGGGAGGAACAGACGGTGATAGGAATCAAGTATGGTGATGGATGCTCAAATGGGGACTCTAGGCGAGACTTCAAGCTTCAAGCTTCAAGCTCCAGAGCTACGGGTCCCTGTTTTCGCGGCGCGTCAAAGAGAAGCTCCGTGATGGGGCCAAGAAACCTCAACGTGGCATCCGCGCTAGGATCCGTGACGTACAGAGTGACGTGATAGAATGATAAGTAGGCCCATGTGTTTAGGTGCTGCACGAGTCAGCGCGCGCCGAGACTGCGCCGAGCGTCAGTCTTGTCATGTCAGAAACACTAGTACTGGCAGGTGACTTATTTTATAAGCAACCTGTTAGAAGCCGTATCGTGCATCATCCAATGCGCAGTTGGGCAGCTTCAAGAAAGTATGACAATAATTCCTCACCGCGAGCCTCTGACGCCGCATTGCTCTCAAGATGTCTTTCTTACCTTGGCCTACTGCCATCCATCCCACCCGACCTCTAGTCGATTCAAGTCGAATGCTCCGTATCTACAACATGCGCATGAGACGAAGTCCCAGATCCAGTCATCTCGTACTGGTGTACGTCCTAGGCTATCTTCATCTTTGCGTTAACTGATGCGCTCTTTATAGGTGCTTATTATGCGGCCCAGGTTGGCATATCTCTCAAGATCGTCAGCACACCGAGCCGTGCATTCTTCGCAGCTCTCTTAACCTCACTGGTGGAGAACCTCTGCTCCTCCGTTGGCTCATCCGATGCCATCAGGGTTGAGAGTGCAGCCTCCGCATACGTAGAGAACTTTGTCTTGAAAATTTTGGATTCTGTGGATAATGATGATAGACATAGTGTTCCGACATGAATGACTGCCAAGAAATTTCTGGCAGCATCCACATTCCACGATGTCCTAAACGTTTTCGAGGATCGTGGGGCTTGGGAAGCGGTGAGCCCTCCATATCCTCATTCATTCATTATGAAGCTGATCTCTCTCTCGCTCTCCGGATCTGTTTCTCGATTTCGCCAGCATGTGGAGAAAACTCGTTAGGCTAAGTGGAGAGCTGCAGATATGTCTAAAGCCCTTCGTAAGGGCGCCAACCAACGCCCGTGTCGCCAAGCGGAGAACCGACTGAACTGCCGTTGAACCAAGTCTGCACACCCTGCCCCTTTTACAGGATTAACTGACGCCCCAAGTGGTCATGTCAGTCATGGGCTGGAGGAACCACACGCAACCTCTGCCTTGACTTCAGTATCCACCGCGTTCGGTGAGGGGGCGCACCGCCACTCGGTGAGACATTCAACCCTACAAGGGAAAACGAACTTATTGGTGTGGGTACGCATCGACTGCTTTGTTGGGCTACTCGGCATAGATGGGTATCCGATTCGTTTAATAGGAGCTGCAACCCCTACCCTAAGACCTTGGCTAATTGTGCAACGAGATAATCGGGGACGCCGTCATCACCGAGGCAGGGAATAACATCCATCTCGAGAGATGAAATCGGAGACAGATCAAAGTTCTCTTCGTCCTCTCCTCGGAGAGGGAAATGCTATCGGCTTCTGGACTGATGATTCACACGAATGTTGAGCATGAGAAGAAGAATGTAAGCAGTATCGGCGGTGGGACGTACCAGACTAACAGTCGGTCAGGATACCACCACGGTAAATGTCGATCAACGTCGATCACCTGCTTCCACATGCTCACAGGCGATAATTTTGTGGGGTCTGGTAGATACATAGTGGCAGATCTTTGGACGAGGCATTTGTACTTGAGCTTTATCAAGAGTTAAAACCAACTAATTATATAAGTAGTACTGTATGAAAAATCCAAGTAATGAAAACACACGGAGAAGCTCCTGAAGCAAAATAGAACACTATCTGATGAAAACTAGCTCCAAATCACGCGTTTTTAGTGTGGTATTAGAGCGTGACCTATTGGCAAACCAGGAACACGTCCTGAGTCCCACTACAGTACCCCAAATACAGTGCTGAGGGGTGCCAGTGTAACGGGTGGCATAAAAGCACCTCCCGGCCTCCAGCACGCCAAGTCTGGTTGATATCATTTCACCAAGCATTTCACCTATAAAAAAAAACTTGGGCAAAGCAAATTCCCAGGAAATTGGACATTGAAAACGCACTTCAACACAATTTGTTTCACACCTTAATAACCCCTCAAAGGCCTCACGGTCTCAACCCCGTGTATCGGCATGTTCCGGCCTCCGGTTGCACTGTTGCCCTGTGCAATGGGCATAGGGTACCGCAGAAGAAGCCTAAGTGCATCATTACCGACCGCCATTACCGAACCACAAGCACACCTACTCTTACATTTGCTCAACATACCCCACAACTTCCCGCTACGCCCGCATAACCACTTATTTCGTCCTAGACTCCATTCTCTGCCAGAAATGACTTGCAATCGCGACTATAGCTGCGTGGGAACTGTTATATAATCATTGATGTACCTTAACGAATGAGGGCAAATAAAACTGGAGCGCAGAGGGCAGAGGGCAACGGTCATCACTCCACACCACCTAACGATTTTTTTCCAACCATAATGCTCGCCAGTCCTCTTTACTTCTTCATTTTGGCACTCGTAGCTGCTGTTGGGGTCTCTGCCCAGACCGCCGATGCCTGTACTCTCGCTTGTGTCCAGCTAGGCCTCGCTAACAGCACTTGTTCTTCTTTGTGCGTTGTCAAGCTCGTTTTATCTTCTCTCAATCTCACTCACGCCGCTCACATCCGCAGCACCGACCTCTCCTGTGTCTGCAACAGTACAAGCTTCCAAGAAACAGCGGCCAGTTGCCTCGTTGCAAATTGCACCGCTGCGGACCAGCAGGCTGCCCAAGAACTTCAAAAAGAAGAATGCGGCAGTATGTATCTTCCCACCAACTCCTTTCACCACTTTAGCCCGCTGACTCGATTTCCCAGCTTCGTCTTCTGCCAACACCACCAGCCCTACTTCCAATTCGACGTCGTCGTCTCCCGCCTCCACTTCCTCGAAGTCCTCCGGTGCTACCGGTTCCATTGATCAGCTACCGTTCATCACTGCTGTGATTGCCATTGCGGGAGTCGCGCTTGGGGGCGCATTTGCTTTGTAAACAACTCTTAGCGAGCGTCCCGCCTTTTCGCGGGTGGCGCCGGAAGGGGTTGGCTACGGTCTATGGAGCAACCTTATTTACATTCCTTTTCTGTTACTGTAATACCCCATTCCCCATAAAATGGATTGATTGTGATTTCGGAGCTCTGGCGATAAATCGCCAAATTGAGATCCGGCTTGTTGGTCTGGTTCACTCAACTCGCGTCACCACCTCGGTAACTCGGTTGCTTGGTCCATTCGTAGTGATTTCGTACTGCCTATTCAGCCAAAGCCAAACTTGGCGCTGAGTGCTGAACGTGTTGAACGACCCGTTATATTACTGTATCCCATTTCGAATCGTAACTGGTTATCGATTATCCGTTATCCTCAACACGCAATTTTAAAAATGGAGGGGTTGCCTACTCACCAGCGCGGGTCGCCCAAACTTCCGAATCAGGAAACATATTGCCCCGTAACGATCAAGATTGGCCTTGCCAGATAAATACGCATGCGTGGGCCTGACCGAATGGTCCCAGAACAGGCTTGCGATCATCCCAGCTCCGTCAGGTCGCAGGCAGACCTCAAGTTCATTGATTTTTGCCGGGGAGAGTGTCGGCGCGATTAATACAGCTCACCCCTTCCAGTCACGTGAAGTCACGTGAAAGTCATGTGACGTGACACCAGCCCGTGTCGTCAGACGATTCGTTCGGTTCCCACTCACCCAACCCCTTCTCTGGCCCCATGCGCTACAACCCCATCATTGTGTGCCCCGCCTCCGGTTCCGTCATCCCGCCCTCCCCACTTTCCCCCTTGCCACTTCATTCATTTCCTATTCAACGCCGTTTCAACGGCCTTGCAACATCAGCAAAAGATCCATCTGCTTTTTTCCTCTTTATTTAGCTTGAAATGGTTGAAATGCAGGAATATTGCAGGTTCTATGTATTCATGACGTAGCCCTTTTTAATGCGATTCTAATGAGCCCTCAAGCATGCAAATTGGACAAGAATTGACTGAGTTATGCTTAAAACAAAAAACCAAAAAATATGGGCTTATTTAGCTTGAGAGCTCTTGGAACGCTCAAAAGCCCTTTTAAGGGCTTTTAAGCCATTTTCAAGCAAATGGATCTTTTCCTGAATGAAGAACCTCCAATGCGGGGTCCCAATATTCCACGAACTTAATGAGCGTTATGATAACTATGGCCGCATGCTCAAGTACTCATGGAATGCCCGTCACTGGTCTACATTCTCTCCACAGCACAAGGAATATTGCCCACTCTCAAATCCGCCTCCACCAAACTCGCCATATCATAAGCACGGTGCACTCATTGCCCGTCTTGAGCTTCTTGACGCTCTCATCTGTTTCACATACTCTATATGGTCTACCGACTATTCTAAAGATGCGTGCATAACGGGCTCATGGCAAACTGAGGAGGCCTTCCTTGACTGGACCAAGAATAAATGGACGGCGGAAAATGCATCAAGCGAACGCGAAGGGCTTCCTTGGACTCATGTAAGGCAGGGTCATCAGGAACCGACACCCCCTTAGTCAGCAAAACCTACCATTTCTCGCAGCTTATTCTCCCACTCCACAACACCAAAAAATGATATTCTTGCACCGCAGAGTGATAGGCTGTAGTTCCCTCTACAGGTTTCTGGAAGTAGTTTCTTAAAAAAATAAAAAATAATTGAGATGAATAGGAAATAATGTTTTTGATTGTAAACTACTTTTCTAAGGTGTAGGACTCAATTGGCAGAATTTTTTTTTTTTCATGTCAGGGTCTGAGACAGTCACGTGACTAATTTGCTCTTGCCGAGCCTGAGGGAGAAATATTAAGGCCTTACACCCGCTTGCGTGGGCCACGTCGCATCACTTCTCCTCAGAAGTGCCGATCCCGACTCCCGTGGCCATCTCGGCAGGGTTCCACTTCATAGGGTGTCACAGGGCGGACAGCTCGTGATAACGAAATCATCACTCGAGGTCGCACGTCTCCTGGTCAATTCTGGCGCGAATGTGAATGTCCCCGACTATGAAGGCTGTGCCCCGCTACACGTGGCAGCAATCTGAACCTCGCCTGTACTAATGGGAAGGCTGACCGGTCTGACCTGGCACACTTCCTTATAGATCGTGGCTCAGACATCAATTCCCGAGACAACGGCGGCTTTATTTCATTACACACTGCGTCACGATGGGGACATGTTAACGTCGCGCGGGTATTGCTTGACTGCGGCTCTGATGTGAGTGCACGCGATAAGCAAAGTCGGACTCCCCTACATCAAGCGTTGTGGCATGGGCACCTTGAAGTCGCACGACTCTCAATAGAAAGCGGCGCGGACTGCAATGTGGATGGCACTGAATACACAGAGTGAAGATTGCTGGACTCCTTTGCATCAAGCGTCTCGCTATGACCTTGACCTCGCACGGCTCTTGATAGACAGCGCTGCCGATGTGAATGCACAGAAGGAAATTACTGGACTCCTCTACACATGGCGTCACGGTATGGATACCTTGACATCGCACGGCTCTTGATAGACCGCGGCGCGGATCTGAATGCACAGGAAGAAGATTGCTGGACTGCACTGCATCTCGCGTCCTCCGAAGAGCACCTCACACCCGTCGTTGCCTCACCACCCTCACCCTCACACCACGCGTCGTCGCCCTCACCGCCCTTGTCCTCACACTACGCGTCATCGCCCTCACCACCCTCGCCCTCACACTACACGTCGTCGCCCTCACCGCCCTCACCCTCACACTATGAGTGGTCGCCCTATTGCCCCCGCCCTCACACCACGCGTGGTCGCCCTCACTGTTGCCCTCAATGAACCATGAAAGGGTTCATTCATTAGATTATGCTCCTCTATTTCAATTGTATTTATGTGTGCTGTGTAGTAGAATTAAGATTATACATCATGTTCCTCCCAATGTCCCTCCCAAACGCGTCGTAACCCAATTGCACCCTCATTTTTGTAAGATTTGAGACATTACGTAATCATAAGCGCTAGGGTTTATGATTACATAAGGGGGTGTCAGTTCCTGATGACGCCTGCCTTAGGTATTTCCAACACCACCCTGCACCGCACGCTCACCAGGCCCTATCCACGCCAGTTTTATGATCGAGGTCTTTATACATACACGCATGTTTCTCTTCGCCACCAAGCAGAAGTGCCGACAGGGAACTGGACAAGGTGATGGTTCAAACCCGGGTGCTTGTCGAAAATGTCTCCGCTCCTCCCGGCAGTATTGCTGGAACGCCACTGACAGCCCCCCAGTCAACCCCACCGATGCTCCCTTCCCCGGCCAATATCGTTGCAACAAGCAGTGCCAATTCCACACCGACAAGTCGCCCATCTGGTACGCCAACCGCAGCAAGTGATACATCCGCCTCGACTGCGCCAGTCCGACCCACACCTACTCCCGTATCTCGGTCACAAGAACAGCCCTTCTGTCTAGGCCAACCCCCACCACTCATCGCTAATCCCGTCTCCGTGGAGATCACAGCTGCGTTCACTCATACACTTAAGACGCTGACTCAACATGTGACATGGGCGTCCCATTGCACGAGACAATCCCAAGCACTTTTAACACTTCGCATTTTGTCGGACCATTTTCCGAACACGTTCAAGCGTATTGTTCACTCCTCTCTCGTTCAATCAGGAATACGAGCCTGACATTGAGGACGAAGAAGGGGAGCTATTTTGGCCTGGCGCACCCTCAACGAGGATCGGTTTAAAATATGCGTTACAATGAACTGAGGCAAACTAGGACAAATTGGAAGGTTAATAACTTAAATATGTGGGCTACGACAGCGTTGTTCTGAAACCCGAGATGTCCGCCTCGAATTGCCCCTCAACACAGCGCCGATAGTTTCTGCTGTGCTCTCTCCTGTTGGCAGCGGAGGCCTCGGGTGTAAGAAGGTTCACAATTACGTCTGCGTGGTATGCGGCGCTACCACTTTGCTGGATGATTTAGCCAGGTACGGCATGCCAACATGGGCAGGCAAATTGGGAACCGGGATGAGAGGACATCCCAACGCAGCCCTGTCACTCGCTTCCCCTTTCTCTCTGGACTCTAGGTAGCAGATCATGTATTAATCACACTACCAGATACCTTCAATCTTACCTTTCCTTCTCTTTTGCGTGCTTTCTTCTTTTATTTGATGGACAGTGGACACAGATGGTGAACTGAGCCAAATACCAAATGGAACCAGCAAGCCACCACATGTGCCATATGGCCCATGCCCTCTTTCTGGATTGCCCTTCGATTCAACCCAAGAACCCTCAAGGCCAAACAGAGCTGCCGAGCTGTCGCGTGCGTTGTACATTCTGGTCGATAACGGTAACTTAGTTGCGCATTGAGAGACGTGGCGTGGGAAGGCATCACATGACTGGAAGGGGTGAGCTAGGACACTCACTGCGGAAACGAGTTTATTTGCGGTGCACTTTATGGTGTGATTATGCTACATAAAGACATCATTTTCCAACATGTGAAAATGTAGCATAATCTTATCTTACCAGTCAGAAGAGAGAAGCTAACGATACCCTAAAGATCATCCACTTTGCCTCTTCCTGGATTTATCCATAGGGTCTGCTTACTACCATCGCAGATAAGCAGACATCAGCAAACACAGATTTTGGTTCATAGCACTGAGGAATTCTTATAGGTATTATAGCCACTCATAGTAGATTGTAATGGCCATAGTAGAGGCCTTTTTCTATAGAATGCCATAGTGATACCCCTGGCCCCGGGTAGGGTTCGCGGGGGTTTTTTCAGCCACCCGCACCCGCACCCGCACCTGCACTCGCACCCCACACCCGCACCCGCCAAAACCCGCGCCCGCACCCATGCCCACCAGTGCGGGTTTTCACACCAGTTTGAGAGTTATGGCAGTCCTGTGGGTTGATGCACATTGATGCATTGTTCAGTCTTTCGCTGTATAAGCACGGTCGAGTTCACGCTTTCAGGTTGTGCGTTGTGAGCGCAGCCTGCTGCTGCACCTCTTTTGATGCCTCTCGTCTCTGCGCATTCTGGCGCTGCTTTTTCGTCTGCAGCTGTGACTGTGAGGCCGTCGTGATTGTAGCTGTACCTGTTGCTCCTCCTGCACAGACAATGAATGCTGGGCAATAATTATTATATTGGTGACAAATACTACGATACTACACATCAGCAAAAGATCATTCTGCTTTATTTCTCTTGAAATGCTTAATTCAAGCATTTCAAGCATTTCCAAGACTGAAAAACGCCTCTTGATTCAAGAGCTCATGTCTTGAATTAAGCCCATTCTCTGCAAATAGTACTTAATTATAGCTTAATTATAGCTTGATTTCCACTAAATGCGACACCCATGTGACTGTTGTGCCAGCCCAGCTTGGCCCAAAAATCCCGGCTCAGGCCCAGCTTGAGGTTCATCAAGCTCTAATGAATTTCGGTCAGTTGGAGCGTTGGTTGCGAATGTGGGATAAGTGTGGCTGTGAATTGCCAAGGCCTTTATTGGAGAGCAAACACGCAGTAAGTAAGCTACTGTAATGAAGAGAAAACACCCTGAGAGGACGAATAATGGCACTTTATAATGTACCTATCGGGGAAGGGAAGTGCGACAATAAAACAGAATATAAGCCCACCACTCGTCAGCCGACTGCTTAGTACCATGCCCCAAACACGTCCTCGTGTCGCAACCAGGTCACCGCATCATCATTAACATGCAGCCATACTTCCCCTGTGTCGCCGTCTCTGTTCGAGTGAAGAACATCAACATCAACTGTATAATGCCCGCTGCCTGCCGATTCGCTGTGATGGTAAAGGACCCCATAAGCTTGTAATAAGGTGGCTCTGAGGATCATTGAGAAGCAGGTACCATAATTAGCCTTGGTTGCCGCAAGAAAGGAAAATCGTACCGAGTGTGATTTCGAGTTCTGGGGCCAACTGGATCGACTTTCCGATCTTCTTCCTGTGGCCACATCGTATTGGACACAGTTACAGTAATGGAGAACAGTACTGGAGGAAGCGCCTCGATGAGAACTTGCTGACTTGCGTTGCCCAAACCGGACGTGCTAACTTGCTCACCAGACTGCGGTTGTGGGATGTGACGGTGTGTATCGAGTCTGCTGTGGACAGAATCCTGAGGTAAGTCACCGCCGGGACATCCGTGCAGATAACGATGATGAGAAAGGAGACACGGACCTGGATGTCGAGGTGAAGTGATCGCCAGTCTTCTGTGGTGACATCGGGCTTGTTTGAAGTGCGGACATGGGAAGGGAACTTCCCCCAGAATATATGCGTGATAGGTGACTCGACCAATTGGCCTACCTATGTTCGTGCATTCTTTATCAATATCCAGTTCGGTGCAGAGAGATGGAACAATTGACGCACCAGGCTTCCCACCTCAGTCTGACCAGACTGGGACGCCTCGTGTTCTTCTACTTCAAGTACAGCACTCGCAGACTGGCTACTACTAATAGAAGGGAGTAGTGGGGGCAACTCTTCGTCAAGCGCGTCAAGGTATAGAGAAAGAAACTCTTCTGCATCCTGCTGTTGGCTGTCCTATATTATTCCAGCACACATCAGTATCAGGAGGCCGCAGCGTGAGCACGGGAACGCACCAACAGTGGTGTTACACCACCACCAGTCTCAGGGAGTCCTGCACCGCGTTGCGCCTTCTGATCGCCCAGTTCCCTGAACAGGTTCCAGCACGAACGGAGGGGAGTTTACAAGCAGTTGGACGAGAGGCGGGAACGGAGGAACCGATGGAGGAGGGAGCCAAGTGCGAGGTATTGGAGACAGAGGTGACACCTGTATCGTGAAATTCCGACGGCGCATTCGACAGGGTGTTGGAATTGGTGATAGTGCATGCGTTGCGGTTGACAAATGCGGCGATATCCGAGTCCTGTTGCTCGCTCCCTTCCAGAATATGAGATAACGTAGCGGTCGAGGTGACGTCTTGCGCCGCAGCGGCCACGACAACTGTCAATGATACACCTGTTGGGCGAGAGCTGGAATGAACTGGGTTGGTCGGTGGAGTGATGTCGGGGCCGTGAAAGGTCGCTCCGATTTCGCAGGTTGTCATTTGATTAGAGGACGAAAGCGGTTCCATGGTGTTATTTACTTGCTCGGCTTGTCATGAAGTGGTGTTGACACTGTCGGCTGGTGAATGAGACGAGGTATCGTAAGAATTGTCAGGACGTGTGGTGAGAGGAACAGAAACGTGAGGCGCGTGAGGAGTCGAGTCTGGAAGGGCGAGTAAAAACCATGTTTATAAGCTCGTGGTATCACCTGTAGCGCATTGGGGGAAGGTCTGAGTCGGTATAGCTCGAGTTCCTCCGCTGAACCCTCTTCGTTATGCCACTGTGATGGCTGCAGTTGTCTCTGTGCAAAAACAAATCGATCAGAACAAACTCTACAGTTCTTGAGTGCAACGCGACACACCTGGGCGAGATTCATGCTACAGCACCACAGTTATGAAGGGATAGGAATTGATGGAACGGAGATGGCGCTGAGAGGAGAGCGGGAAGACTGGGATACTTTAGGTTCGGGGGATGAGGGGGGAAGCGATGGGCGGAAGGCGGGGAGTGAGGGGAAAGGAGCATTATACAGCGATATTGATAAACAGGTCAGAGGACGCTGATAACAAGAGCGAGCACCTAGAATCTAGAGTATGGATCAACTCAAGACCACGAAAGCCAGAGCATACACAGACTCAACTCTTCATACGAAGGGAGTTTGCATATGTATTCTGCAGCAGAATCGCGGGGGTTTGAAGGGACAACGGGGATGGATGGTACCATGGCATGGGAGGAGGGTTGGGACTTAGCGAAAATGAGATGGACTTAGCGAAAGTTCAAAGTTCAACTTGCTGACGAATCGTTCTCACGCCTGGCCTGCAACCGTAAAATTTTCGAAGTCCACAACGCTCATACCAATACCTAATCACGACCGACGCAGGCACATGAAATCCGAGAAGGAGGCCAAGCAGGCAGAGCACTATTAAGGTACGCGTCACTGTTGTGAACAGTGGGTGATTCTACGCGACTTACCTCATTCGTTTCCCTCAGAGATGGTCGACTGTCACCGGCCTCTGGGACGGCTTCGTGCCGTGGACCGGAATAAGTTGGGCAACCGGGCATTGTGTGTGTATCTTTTGTGTTCTTGAAGGAGTACCGGCCATGCGGCCCTTGTTGGTACCTTAGTTGTGTAATTATTCTGTTGGCTGTTCTGATCTTCCCGCGTTATTGTTCTGGTAGCTTGTACCCCAGAACCTTGTTATGACTCATCCTAGGATCCCTGTAGTTGTATGAGTCATCCTCTGTCCTTAGTAGTATATAAGGGCACCAACTTGCGCCTTAGAGCGGCAAGTTGAGTCTCCTGTCTCAATACCACTTGTTTCCTAGTTCCTTTCATAGAGGGGTCGCTCAGAAGTACTTGAGTCGGCCGGAACCCTCTGCTCTAAAGCATCTAAGTCGCTAAGGACTTAGCTCTCTCTCATCCATCTCTGAGTCTTAGTGTCTCGTCAGACGCGGCGGTGACATTAGACTCAACTTCCTTATTCAAGACGGCTAGCAGTAGTAAAGGCAAAGCCAGCAGGAAACCGATTGGGATATCGGACGTAGGACTACTCAAAGGAAACCGGAATACCCGGATACGAATTCTACCTGCGAACGACCCAAATAACCACGCGAACACCCCACTCCAGGTATTCTGTGACAACGACGAACGGACCTTGAACGACAACTCAATAATAGTGTGCGAATACGAAGGAACTTGGCACCAAGTAGTCTTCCCCGAAGGAAAGGCCATACTCAGACAACAAGCAGAGTTTATACACCAATACGACATCCCGAACGAAGCAACCGAAGCACCGGTCGCCGAACTAGCAGCACTGCTGGATCAGAAAGTTAGGATCAGCCCAGCAAGCCAGCCGATACCACTCCACACACCCACTACGCCTACCAACCCTCACAAGAACCAACCATGACAACAACCACCACGCAACCCGCCATCACCACCACCACTACCACTCCCGAAGACATTAAAAAGGTCTTTGGCAAAGTCCTAAGGCGAAAGGACCCTGGAGGTGGAGGTGGAGGTGGAGGCGGAGGTGGAGGCGGAGGTGGAGGTGGGGGAGGAGGCGGTGGAGCACAACCAGCGCCTCAACAGGTCGTCATCCCCGGCCAAGATGAAAGAATCATGGGACAGCTTCCACAAGTATTCGACGGAGATCGCACGAAAGCCAAAGCCTTCATGGAAGAAGTCAAAGGATATATCCGCCTCAACACTAACGTCAACGGACTAAACTCCCCCATGAAAAAGGTGTCCTTTGTCCTGACGCTGGTCAAAGGAGATGATGTTAGAAGCTGGGTAGAAGACATGGGAAGAGTCATTGACCGACTCAACCCACTGGTGGACAACATCCCTGAAGTATGGGATCACTTCTGCGAAGAATTCGCTACCCAATTCCTGGACACGGCGGAACAAGAAACCGCGAGGTCGGAGCTGCAGAAACTCCGAATGGAACCAGGAAAAATCGACCAATACATCTCAAAGTTCGAAGAGCTAGCTAGGCGTGCCCACTACACTGTCGGCAACGAGGAAACCGCGCGACTCTTCTTAGAAGGCCTAACCACCCAAGTGATGCAAGACGTCCTAACCACAGATGGGTTGAATGGATACGAAGACTACAAACGACGTGCCATAGACGCCAATCGAAATCGAAGCATCTTGAGCCAAATACTACAATCCCGCGACAACAAACGAAGAGGAGAAACGCCCCGATATTCCCTAAACCCCCAAACCAACAGCAACGAAACCCGTTCTTCTACAGAGGGAATAATCCGAATTACACCAGGCAAACCTCACAGTACAACACCTCGAACGCCCCGCCCAGCATGAATAATCAACCAGTAGCCATGGACCTCAGCCGATCCAACGCGAACTGGCGACGACGAGGCAACCAGGGAAGAGGCAGGGGAAGATACCAAAACTTCCAAGGACGAGCCACGAACACAGACCAGCCTCGTTCCACCAATAATGCCTGTTTCAACTGCGGAGAAGTAGGCCACTTCGCACGTAACTGTCCTAACAAGAGGCAGCGACAAATTAACCTCATTGATATGGACGGAGACACCATGTACGAAGAAACTCCGCCATCCGAAGACCGCCTGAGTCGCATTCATGCTGACTTGGCTGCGTTGTCTACCGACGAGAAAGAACAACTGGCGAAGGAAATGGGAGTAGCCCCAGCTGAGGATTTTCGCACAGCCTGATCAGATCGGCACTGATTAGGCAGAATAGCAATAGCAATGTATACATATCGGCTCGAAAGTCTATGACAGTCCGGTTTTTCATCCATTCTATTGCAAAAAGAGCCGAAGCCATCGCCCTAGTGGATTCAGGGGCCACGGAAAACTTCATGAATCTCACGTACGCCAAATGGCTACGCCTCCCCATTAAAAAAATGAGCACGCCCAGAAAGCTCTTTAACGTGGACGGTACGGAAAACAAAAGCGGAGAGCTCCAACACTACGTGGACCTCCAAACCAGGACGGGGGCACACACGACTTCCCTGAGATTCTTCCTCTCGGACCTAGGAGAACACAAAGCCATCCTTGGTTACCCATGGTTTGCAGCAGTGCAACCAAAAATAGACTGGAAACAAGGATGGATCGATCACACCCAACTCCCAATCATCCTCAGAGCGGACAACGCCAAGAAAGCAATCTTTGTTCCACGAAACAAAAACATCCCACGATCAACCCCGCCAAACCAATACTACATTGGGAGCGTTACGATCCACCCCGACAAGTTAGAAACACCTCAAACCAACCAACTCCCGAAAGAATACGCACGACACAAAAAGGTGTTCAGTGAAGAACAGTCCCAGAGACTACCGAAGCATACCATATGGGACCACGCGATTGAACTGCTCCCAAATGCCCCATCCACACTTCCCGCACGACTAATCCCCCTTAACTTAAAAGAAAGGGAGGAAATGCACAGATTCGTGGCAGAACACCTGAAGAGAGGCACGATCCGAGAGTCAAAAAGCCCATACGCAGCGAGTTTCTTCTTTATAAAGAAGAAAGATGGCAAATTACGACCAGTGCAGGACTACAGACCAATCAACAAATGGACGAAGAAGAACAGAAACGTCTCACCCCTGATACCCCAGACCATCGACCGACTCAGTGGATGTACCCTATTCACGAAATTTGACGTCCGTTGGGGGTACAACAACGTCCGCATCAAACCAGGAGACGAATGGAAAGCAGCATTCCTGACCCCAGAAGGACTATTCGAACCGACGGTTATGTTTTTCGGTCTCACGAACTCCCCAGCAACCTTCCAGATGATGATGAATACCATCTTCCGAAGGGAAGTAGCCCTGGGTTGGCTATCAGTATATATGGATGACATCGCAATCCACACGAAGCCGAAACCAGGAGAAACAGAAGACCAACACACTGCACGACACAGACAATACACACACCACGTCTTGGACATACTCGAACAAAATGACCTATACCTCAAACCAGAAAAATGCGAGTTCGAGAAGAAAGAAATCGAATACCTAGGGGTCATTGTGGGACAAAACACCCTCCGCATGGACCCAAAGAAACTCAAAGGTGTCGCGGATTGGCCAACCCCAAAGAATCCCACCAATGTTCGACAATTTCTGGGATTCACAGGATACTATCGATACTTCGTCCCAAACTACTCAAAAATCGCCCGACCGCTACTGGACCTCACCAAGAAAACGACTCCATGGCACTGGGGCAAGGAACAAATAGGGGCATTCGAAGAACTGAAGTCCCGCATGTGCAAGAGCCCAGTACTAATGCAACCAGACTTCGAACGAAGATTCTACCTTCAAACGGACGCATCGGCATACGGCGTGGGCGCCGTACTCTCGCAAGAGGGAGAAAAATCACCATCGCTCTCGAAACGTCGAAAGCCAACCCTACATCCCACGGGTTACTATTCAGCCACGTTCACCCCACCAGAAAGGAACTACGACATCTACGAAAGGGAACTGCTAGCCGTGATGAAATCCCTTGGACATTGGAGGCCATACTTAGGATGGACCAAAGAACCATTCACAATCCTCACCGACCACGCGAACCTACAATACTGGAAAGCCCCCAAGGACCTCAACCGACGAACTGCACGATGGCACGCGGACCTCCAAGAGTATGACTATGAAATCAAGCACATTCCAGGAAAAGCCAATACACCAGCCGACGCCCTATCACGACCACCAAATGCCGATCAAGGGGAGCAGACAATAAAAACATAACGGTCATACCCCCGCACAAATTTGTTAACCTAGCCATCTTCAATGACGACGATGCACCACTCCTACTCCCGAGACCCAAACTCAGCGAAGAACGGAAACGAGAGATCATGGTCTTCGCCCACACCCATCCCTCAGCAGGGCACCCAGGAAGAGATGAAACGATCCGAAAAGCCAAACAAATCCAATCATGGGACGGAATGAACGCCTGGATAACGAACTACGTCAAAGGCTGTGCGACATGCCAACAAAACAAGATCCTTACGCACCGCCCCAAAACCCCCCTCTACCGAATCACAACTGAAGAAGGGACGCTCCCCTTCCAAAGAGTCGCGATGGACCTCATCACTGGGCTACCTACACATAAAGGCAAAGATGCTATCCTCACGATCGTAGACCACGGATGCTCGAGAGCGGCAATCTTCCTACCATGCTCCACCACCATCACCGGACCAGGAATCGCACAATTATACATGGACCACGTGTATCGATGGTTCGGACTTCCCACGAAGATAATCAGCGACCGAGACCCCCGTTTCACATCCCACTTTGGTAAAGCACTCAGCCAGAAACTAGGGATTCAACAAAATCTATCTACGGCGTTCCACCCTCAAACAGACGGCATCTCGGAAAGGAAAAACCAATGGATCGAGCAGTACCTCCGATTGGTGACCTCCGCAGCACCAGAGGATTGGACCCACTGGCTAGCCCTGGCAACGGCAGTACACAACAATAGAAGGAACACGACCACCGGTTTATCGCCCAATCAGATTCTCTTAGGGTACGACCTGAGCCTGATACCTTCTGGAAACCTCACGTCGAACAGCGACCTCGTGGAAAAACGCATGGAAACCTTACTGGAAAAACGAGCCCAAGCCATCGACGCCATCAATCAGGTGGCAAAAAGAGATCAAGGCGGAACGCCGAGGTACAAGTTAGGCGACCAAGTTTGGCTAGAAGCCACCCACCTCAAACTCCGTTATCAGAAGACAAAACTTGCCCCGAAACGTTATGGCCCCTTTGTCATCACAAAAGAAATCTCCCCTGTGGCGTATCAAATCAAACTGCCAGCCTCATGGGGGATCCATAACGTATTTCATGCCTCCTTACTATCGCCATATCGTGAAACATTGGCCTTCGGACCAAACTTCTCTCGTCCACCACCTGACCTTATCGGCGGAGAAGAAGAATATGAAGTGGAGCGAATACTAAGCCACCGACGTCATGGCAGATCTAGAAAGCTCCAGTACTTCATTAAATGGAAGGGGTACCCCGAAAGTGACAACACCTGGGAACCAGCTGACCAAGTCCACGTGCCGGATCTAGTTAAAGCCTATCACCGATCAAACCCCCTCGAGCTTAAAAGGGGACAAACCGCAGCAATGAACCACACCCTCCTCTCCTCTCATCGACCACATTCATCCCTACCTAGAACAATTCGACCATCATGTCTGCCCAAGAGTCCACCCACTCCTGTTGTGAAGACGACGGCCAGATCTCCCTACCTCCGACCCCTCCTCCGATGTCGGTCTCCCCCACCTCGCTCGACGCCCTCCTTAGCGACGTCCCTACCCTTGATGCCGCCACTCTCCGGGGAATACTGGGCGGAGCTATCGGCAGCATCCGTCAGGCCCAGGAAGCGCACAACCGAGAAACCATGCGACTCCGGACTCAGATTGAAATGCTGGAGCGCCGCATCGAACATTATGAGGTCCTCCACCCCGACTGCCCCCAGGGATACGAAGCCAACGAAGGCAGAGCCCCCAGTTTCTACATACCCGGGCCTAACAGGACTACAGTGCTGGCCAAATGGGTCCGCCAGCTCGACGACGGACGTGTGGCTGGGTTCGGCCAACACCAGGCTGTGGGAGAGGCCCCGCATATCGCAAGCCTTTATCTCACCCCGTCCTACGACATCGAGGACCCGCCCGAACCGTTACCGGGGTGGTTCCGAACCCTACTTATGGGGCCGACGGCGCAGCACCACACGTTTCGAGAAGAGGTCGCCCGGTTGGACGACTGGAGTATCCTGGCCGAAGTCAAACGTCACCGCGCCCTCACCGACGAACTGGGAGAGGTGCGCAATCAAATCGGGATCCTCGACGCCCAAACCGACGACTTGGTGGAGAGTCGACGACTCTGTGAGGCCCGCTTGGAAGCTGGGAAGGTCGCGGCACAGCTCAAGCACCTCGAGCATCTTGCCCCGCGTGCCCCTCAAATAGCGAAGCGTCGAGGTTCCGTTCACGCCCCGTTTCGACCTGGACGAGGTCGTCCAACCTAAGGGAGGAGGTGATGTCACCGGCCTCTGGGATGGCTTCGTGCCGTGGACCGGAATAAGTTGGGCAACCGGGCATTCTGTGTGTATTTTCTGCGTTCTTGAAAGGGTACCGGCTATGCGGCCCTTGATTGTACCTTGGTGATGTTATGTTCTGATGGACTGGTCTGATATTCTCGCACTATTGTTCTGGTAGCTTGTACCCCAGAACCTTGTTGTGACTCATCCTTAGGATCCCTGTAGTTGTATGAGTCATCCTCTGTCCTTAGTAGTATATAAGGGCACCAACTTGCGCCTTAGAGCGGCAAGTTGAGTCTCTGTCTCAATACCACTTGTTCCTAGTTCCTTTCATAGAGGGGTCGCTCAGAAGTACTTGAGTCGGCCGGAACCCTCTGCTCTAAAGCATCTAAGTCGCTAAGGACTTAGCTCATCTCTCGTCCATCTTTGAGTCTTAGTGTCTCGTCAGACGCGGCGGTGACAGATGGGCCGAGGGCAGTGACAGAAGGTGATGTCAGCGACCAGGAGTGTCGGACAAAGCCCCGAAGGCCATCAGTCCCTCGGACAAAGGGCTAGGCCAATCACCACAAGACACGACAAGCGATTGACTCTAACCCAAACGCGGACGGCGCTCGGACAGAGCAGGATCCCGAGAACAGAACAAACCAACCACCCAATGCGGACAGACCACCGAGCGGACCTAACTACCCGTTCCAGTCCCCTTGTCACCCGATCAGGACACTTAACTACTCATTTGAGTCTATAGATTCTCACTCGGCCAAGGCTCCCAAACGGCTCGGCCGATGTCAGCGCGGACTAACCGATGTCAGAGAACCTGGATACGAGATGGCGAGGTGTTGAGCACGGGTGTGGTCACTAAGGCCTGAGACAGGCTCCCGAGTCTGAGGAGACGGATAGCACGACTTGGAGGAGGAATAGGAGGACTCTGCAGCATGCGCGCGACATATGAAGAGGGTATCTTGTAGATAGTTGAAGGACAATCAATCCAGTTCACATTCCCTCTCTTCTCTTACATTTCTCAGCTCTCAGCGACGTGATTAGGCCGACACCCGGTCTTAGATTTAGTTTAGGTGTGTATTACGCCCAGCGCCCCGCTCCGGACCGCAGTAGGCCCGGTTTCCATCTCGAGCATTCTGTACCAGAGTCCGGTTGATACAAGACCTCCGAACTCGACGCTCCGTCGCCCGATTAGGTCCGTTATCGCCTATATTGGGGACTTGGGTTGTTAACGCCCTCAAAAGCGGCCATCTTCTACGTACTTACTTACCTATTTCGGACAACATAACATCTCACCATACTAGCAACCCCTTTTAGGCTGAGGACAGCCAGGCTTCTCATTTCAGTAGGGAGGAGGGGCCCCCGATGGGACCGCCGCCGATAAGAACCGACCATCAGGCTTGCGAATTCAAGAAACAGAAACAATACTCAATTTGGCAAAAAGTACATGATATGTATACACGAAAATACGTCCGACTACTTCAACAAAAGAAATGAACTTACAAGACATTCATCGCACGGGGCGATCCTGCACCCGCACCCCCATCGTTATCCCAACCCCTGATATCCATCCATGCAGAGCCCCCAAAATCCTTCTCGTCGTCCTCCTCGTCGTTGTCATCATTATCCTCTTCGTCACCCGATGAGACAGTCACGGCGCGCTCCTTACCTTTACCTTTCACGCGTGAGGAAGGTCGGGGTGGAGGCACGAGAGGCTCGCCCAATGCAGATAAGCCCGCAAGACGACGATAGCGATCCCATGCATACTGACGACGGTCGTCCGCAACCCCGACCTCCTGAGCGACAATCTTCTCGTGCACAAGGAGCGCGTCTTAGACAGCGAGTTGGTCCCGATAGGTGTAACAAGAGGCAGCAACCTCCACATGCCAAGTAAGAAGCTCTTGGAGGGATGCCTGCTCGGTCCCTTGCGTAGGCCATACAGGCACCTCATCGGGAAACTTCATCGATAAGGAGGGAGAGGGACGCTTAGAAAAGGCAGTGGCCACGTGGGATGCCTTCCTAGCCAGTCGGGCAGAACACTTGACGCCCCCCGCGGGACGCTTGAGAACTGAATACACAAGACAGATTAGCCACAACAGGGGAGGATGAGGAAGATACTCAAACGCACCAACAGCCTCCCTCGTCCAGTCACAGACCTTCTTATCTTGGACGCAACGAAGGCATGGTTCACTCGTATCGAGGGGATCTCGGCCCTCAGGAATAGCGCACTTCTGTCGACGTTGGCTGCAGCACATGCACGCATGATCTGGCCGGTCACCCACATTCGGGTCAATCTCGGACACAGACGTGACCAGAACAGGGTCCACAGGAACCGACAGTGCCATGATAGAAGAGACAGCTGCAGGGACAGTGACGATCGGAGCAGCAGCAGCAGCAGCAATAGCAGTGGCGGCAGTGTTGGACCCCAGGGTTGACGCTAATCTTGGAGCCCCGGTGCGTGTAGGCAGGGAACGAACGGGACGAGATGCCTGGCTCACGTCCGATCCACGAGCGGACTGGGGAGAGCGATCCCGGCTGGATGAGGAAGCATGAGTCGGTCCTGAGGTCCCCATGGGTGAATGCAGAGCAACAGGAGAAGGGAGCGATGGAGAAGGAGAAGGAGAGAGAGAGGGAGACGACTCGGCAGTGGATATGAGCACCTTGGACAGGGCGGGCGCTGCTGGTGAAGCAGATGCTACAGACAGGGCAGGAACGATCCCAGCCATCGTTTCCTGAAGTAGGACCCCAGGTGCCAGGCTGCTCACCAGACCGGACAGATCGCGCACAAAACTAGGCCAGATACGGGCCCAGTCCGCGGTGGCAAAGAGAAGGAGGCGCTCATGCGTGTGCTCGAATAGGGCAGTCACTTTGGCCTCCTAGGTAGCATTGATGCCTGCCACCCACCCAGCAGTGGCAAATTCATCCTATAAAAAGTTCTGTCAAGCCCAAAAAACCACAATACCAAAGGGAAAATATGCATAAGTCGACAAAAGAAAGTACTCACCCAGAGGCGAGCACTCGCAGCGTTGGCAGCGGCCTCCAGGGTGTCCCGAAGGTGCAGGACGTTTCACCGGGCCTGTCCATAGTGGAGCAGTGCCAGGTTAGAGGGAGTGGCAGTTTGGGAAGCGGACAGAGGCTGCGACATAGCGAAAAGTATATGGAAAGGCGACAAAAAGACAAACGACACCGACCAACTTGTTATTTAATCCCCAAAATCCATCAGGATGATGCGAGGCGGTGCCTTGGAGCGCACATACATTATCTGGCCGAATCATATTCCGGAGACACCGATTAGAACCCTACACACTGATAACATCGGAGATAGCCACCTGATACTAGCCCCGAAGTTCCTTAGATGGATAGAGGGTTAGGTTGAGTGGTCTCGGCGGTTTGACCACTGACATGATGTTCCGGGCTGACTGGGACAGTCAGAAGCTCAGTAGGGAGGAGGTGATGAGCGAGGTACGTGGAAGTGCAGGAGATATCGGGCCAAAACCATCGAAGGATCAGGCCGATAGGAGGCAATATCAGCCCCATAGGACCAGAAACAGCAACGCATCGGGCCCGATGGCAGCAATAGAGGATAATGTCAGCGACCACAAGTGTCGGGCATGACTCCGAAGGCCGTCGGACCATCGGATATGAGGCTAGGCCAATCACCACAACCCACGATGCACCATCAACTCCAAACCAATAGCGGAAAGCACTCGAATCGCCCGAATCGCCCGAACACCCGAACTAGGGAGGGCAGACTCCCAGGAGCGCTGGGGCCGCCGTCTGGACAACCGAAGATCTGTGGGTGATCGGCCTATAACTATAAGTGGAATGAGATCCTCAGATCAATCACACTTATCACTCTGATTGGATGTCCGAGGCACGGATCACTGATTCGGTCTGATCGAACCGAAGACCGGATCACACGCTTGATCGTTATTCCACTGCAGAGATCCTATAGGAGGCTGACTGAGGCCGTCAGGCGATCGGTTGGTGGTAGGACGAGCTCGACAGAGAGATGCAAAGCACTTAGCTATAGGTGGCAAAATGTCGGGCCCGCGCAATTGCAAAAGAAAGAAATGAGCTCCCAAAGCATGATAGGGTGGGCAGCATGCCCCCAAAGGAGAAGTTGGGGGTTCAAGTGTCAACCGAGCGGCCTATAAAGCAGGCATCTTGTAGATAGTTGCAGGACAATCAATCCGGTTCACACATCCTCACATCTTTTACATTCTCATCATCTTTGTGATGCGATCAGACTAACGTACGGTCTATAGGTATAGTCTTGATTGATTTCTCACATAGCGTAGCGATTCGGGCCACCATAGGTCCGATATAGTCCTGAAAGTAGCTGTGGGAACCTACTGATGGTTCCTTCGGGGGCACTGGGAGAGGTCTCAAGGCGACGGAGTCGAGGTAGAGGTGTACAATAAGAGAGAGGACAAGGGCAAGCACGAGGGAAAGTGTTGCGAGAGAGAAGCAGAGGGCGAGCAAATAGAGAGGCTCAATGATGAAAGGCTGTACGAGGTATTTAGGTGGAAAGGGGAATCGACCAGCTCTGTACAGTTCACAGATGGACAGTCTGAGGACCGTCCTGTCTATTCATGAGGGCTTATATACATCTCTACTGTTTGTACATATGTGGCTTCGTTAACAAGTCAACAAATAGATAAGTGGTCTGTGCGCATGGTCCGGGCACAGATGACATCATGATGACATCATGCGATGAACGATGATGCGATAGGGCACCAATAGCATTATCCCCTCTTAAGGGACTAGGCCGGCCTAGTCTGGGGCCTGTGGAGCGAAGTGGAGCCAATGATGTCATTGTGGAGTCATGACATCATTGTGGAGCAATGACATCATAGTGGAGCGCTCTAGAGCGGGGCGTCTAGCCCTTGGGTCATGGAACATTCTAAAGAAGGGCCTAGGTCTTCCAGAGTCTAGTCCGAGTCAGGTGATAAGTCACGCGTTCCCTTTGGGTAAGGTCACGTGCAGGTTCTCGCGGTCACGTGCCATCTTATGGCTGGAAGGTCACGTGGGTTCCCAAGGTCACGTGGTTCCAGGTCACGTGCATGTTCTCAGGGTCACGTGCGAGGGGGACGAACGAAGTTCGTCACAGTATCCCCTCTTTAGGTCGTTGCACCTGCAACGATCGAATAGGTGGCTTTGGTGCATTAGGGTGTTGGTTGTGGAATTGTTTGACGAGGTCGGAGGCGTGTTTCATACCCGAGGCAGGGAGCCAAGAATTTTCAGATTCTGGATAGCCTTTCCATT
>WTXE01000233.1:0-41990 GCA_022496225.1 Russula aff. rugulosa BPL654 | reverse complement strand
ATGGGCAAACGTGCGCACAAAGTGTGCGATCAGAGACCAGCTAGAGATTTCATTTAGATTCATGAATTTAATGATTCATAAACGTTTACCATCATCCGCCACCACTGAAAGCCGCTCATCTCGTGTCCACCGTCTGGCTCACTACCACATCCCCATCCCTGTGCCGTACGGATCAGCCTCATTCACCGAATATCTCACCACCGCGTATTGACGACTGCCAGTGGACCTCACATCATGAGTTCTGCCACAGATCTCGAGTCTGGACAGGACGCCCAGGATGCGCCTCGTGCTGGTACGTTTTACTCTCTTTCTCCTCTCGGCCAGAAGCGCTAATTGATCATGAGGAAGGGGTGGGAGGAAACAATTCGGCACTGCCAGTCCGCGAGGCACAGTCACCGGTTGTCCCACAAATTGAGACCCTGGATGAGACCCCTTTTTCTGCTTGTGGTTGTATCCCGAGTGGAGTATTTCGTCCTTTTATCTCTATGCGCGGTGGAAGCAACATCGACCACTCCCAACGCAATGTCAGTGATCAGTCAATACAAACAGGACAAGGTTCGGGTCAAGCAGATGCACAGATTCGTGCGTATATCCTCACGATTGTAGAGATTTCAATGACCTAACGGATATAAATAAATACAGCCATGCCTAGTAATCCAACTTTCGACCCTGGTCCTTGCAATACCACCTCGGATTCCGAATCTGAAGAGCCACGCATGATCAGGGACTTCGACGGTAGTGCCAGGAAATTCTTGAAACTCTTCATATTTGTTCGTTCATATTCTGTCTGTGCCATCACGGGCTTGGTTATACTGATGCGTGGCTCAACAGGCTGGTTTATTTTCTGCCGCTCTCACAGCATTCGTGGTTGATAACCTGAAACCGAGCCCCGCAGATGAAATCATCTATTATCTCCGACAGATCTCCGTACAACAATCCTCAATTGCCCCACAGGTTGCAATTCCTCCAACTCCACCACCTCCTTTCCCTCAATTCAGTACATTGGCATCTGATGTCCGCGTTAATTTTTTCTCGTTCATGGCCCTCACATTTAGCCTTCTGGAGGCACTCCTGGCGATCCTTGTTCAGCAATGGGTCCGCAAGTATATGGCCGTCTTCGAATGGTACGGCGATCCTTTTGTAAGGCGGGCTATCTGGCTGAGCTCGCACAGGCCTCGCCGACCCATACCGTTCCACATTCTGAAGCCGTCGAGTGCCCCAGTGTCGGATGCCCTTTGACGTGCTGACTCCATCCCAATCAGGACCGCGTAGCACAGTATGAACCCTCCCGATGGTACGGGCCTATGATAGAAGGTCCAGGGAAGGGGTGCTGAGGGTTCTCACCTCGGGGCAGGCGGAGTTACTGGAATCGTAGTATTTTCATTCGGTATTCAGCGTTCTGTGCAGCCTAGACGTCTGATTATACATCTTACACTGGCAGCTACATGCAGAATACACCTTACTGTTCTCCGTAGACCAAGACTTCTGACAGACCCTCGACGGCTCCGCCTTACAGTAAAGTATTAGAAGGCGTTCCGTTCTGTCTAAAGGAGATATACCTGGACTCAGCGACAGGCAACCGTTATACTGGGAGAGGCCTGCAGGAGTTTGTCAAGATCTCATCTTGGGCGCGTATATGAGACAAGGACAACTTGAGACGCCCGCCGTGATCTTGAACAGGAACCACCTCATGAAATTCCAGAAAGAAAACCTACTGCTCCTTGGCCTAGCGAGGGGAAGACGGAGATCAAGGAAGCGTTTATGAAGTATCTGAACATCCCCTGGTACTGAAGGGGCTCAGCATGACCATAGAACGAAGGAGAGAAATCGGGATTGTTGGGGTGTGCACAAAGAGTGTGTGATCAGAGACGAGCTAGATATTTTATGCAATTTTATGATTCATTCATGACGATTTGGACAATGGCAGTGATTTGGATTTGACGGTTTTTTGGTTTCCGGTTTCGATGTTTCAGGAAACCCGAAAGCCAATGAAAACCAGCCAAAAACTTTGCCAATTTGCTCATGAGTGACGGGGGCTCTTTGGGGATTGATGCATGGTAGAGGTTGCTTCATATTCGTCCACCCATCGGCGGGCCGGGGTGGCTGCGGGAAAGACGACAAGCGCGGCTGACGACTCCGGGGCGGAGTAACCTACTGAGACTGGGCCCGTTTTGTTTTGGGAAAAAATGGCTCCCGGGCCGGCGCCCGCCGATGACCTTGAAACTGCCACATCTCTTCCCAGTCACCGACCCGCTTGCCCAACGTAGTCATCGCGTCCTCGGGTATCTTGACTGTATCGACGCCTGCTTGAGGATTCTCTTGTAGGACTCGTAGGAGCACAGGCGCCGCGACGGCTAAGTCGATGATCAAAAGGATGAGGAGGATTCAAGAGACTACTAGACGCATTTTTGTTAGGTGTGTTGATGACGTTGCTGGTTGAGTATTCATTGTGAGCACTCGATATGTTTTCAGTCAAAACAAAAAGTGCACAAAAAATGAAAGTGAGCTAAAAAAAAATAATTAGAGAAGGTCACTTACAGTAGCCGACTAGAGGCCTGGCAGATTTACTAGAGTGAAGGTGAAAGGCACACGCACTATCCAGTACCCAGTAACTTAACGGCAAGTTAAATTAAATGAACAGAAGTTACAGAAGGCGTTGACGTATGCAACACAGTAGCAGGATCAGTATACCGTATGCGATATAAAAAGTATCGCACCTGAGAAATGAAACGCTAGCAAGCAGGTTGCTTTAGCAGCTGTGTTGAGTCCGCTTCGTGATCAAGGTCATGATCGCATGTCATGAGATCGCTAGCTCTAGCTAATAGACTATTCCAAGTCACGTCCGCGGCATGTCTCGCTGGTATTCGCGATATTGGATAATCTAGCGTGAGAAACTCACGATAGATAGATCGTGGTCTGGTCTTTGAGTCAGCGGGGCCGCCGGGGCGGAAAGCACGTGGCCGTCGTCTTTTCCGTCTCGTCACTAGTACTGCTGCCGCTCGTCCCTGCCGCCCCCGCTCGCTCATTTCTGTCTTTCCCTCCCCATAAACTAGTAATTGTCTCAGTGTACATGAGAGAGTCTGAGAGACAACGAAGTGATTACTGGTTCGGCAAGTCTGTCATCCTTCGGACACACTCATCGCCATTCTTACCCTTCTTAGGCTCACTCGCCTGAGGCGTACAAACATTCTTTGTCATCCCACCCGTCTCCAGCAGTGGCCAGAAACTATTAATCGTGGAATGTTCAGCTTCAGGGATGCCCTCACGGAGGCAGAGCGACCATACGTTTACATAGCTCTCGGCGGACGGATTTGCCTATTTGAGTAAACTGCTGTTACCATCATCAGCCGCCACCACTGGCAGTCATCTCGTGTCCACCGTCTGGCTCACTACCACATCCCCATCCACCCTCTCTGTGCTGTACGGATCAGCCTCACACACCGAATCTCTCACCACGGCTTTTGACGACTGCCACTGGACCTCAGTCGCCTCACGTCATGAACTCTGTTGTCACAGATCTCGAGTCTGGACAGGGTGCCCAGGCTGAGCCTCGTGCTGGTACGTTTTTACTCTCTTCTCATCACTGTCCTCTCGGCCAGAAGCGCTAATGGATCATGAAGAAGGGGTGGGAGGAAGCAATTCGGCGAGGCACAGCTGGTTGTTGACATGTTAAGACCCTGGATTATGATTCATGAGACCTCTTCTTGCGGTTGTATCCCGAGCGGAGTATTTCGTCCCTGTACTTCGATTAGCGGTGGAAACAACACCGACCACTCCCAACGCAATGTCAGTGATCAGTCAATACAAACAGGACAAGGTTCGGGTCAGGCAGAGGCACAGATTCGTGCGTACTTCCTCTTGATTGTAGAGATCTCAACGACCTGACGAATATAAATAAAATATAGCCGTGGCTAGTAATCCAACTTTTAGTCTGGTCCAACAAATACAACCTCTGACTCTGAATCCGAAGAACCACGCATGATCGGGGACTTCGACGGTAGTGCCAACATATTGAGGATGACGCTGCGAAAAGATGTAATGAAATCCATCTGCACTAGTCAAGGTGCAGTAATTATTCTTACTTCAGACATGTTACAGACATAATGCCTTTATTATTCTACAAACGATATCATACGATTGAATCTGATGAGGAGCCGAACGACGAGTGATAAGACGAAAGGTGGCAAGTAAGTAGATGGCGCCAACGTAGATGGGACAGAAAATAGAAAGCCCGACATCCTGCCGACATCCGCATGATCGCATGATACTCCAACCGGTCCATGCACTCCTCAATATCTCACACAATCTTTTATTCGACCTCAGAAAATTCGAATACTATAACAATACACATCTGGAGGTGTTCAGCATACAGTATTCTTTCTTGGCATGTCTAGATCTAGATAGACCGACGGAGGCCTCGGTCGGACCCCGGACCGGTAATTGCCCATGGCCATCACGCGCATCACGCGTCAGTTGGGTCAATATTTTATATTTTATCTTACACAGGCACTTAAACAACCTGCTTGCTGGCACATTGTTTCTCATATGCGATACTTTTACTTGACACACTGATCTGTGTTGCATCCATCAATGCCTTCTGTTCACAGCCTCCAAGCTTGGCGCATGCGAATATAAAGCATAACGTCCACTCCACATGTTTCTCTAGCTCCTTGCACGCTTTCCGTTACTGGGTACTGGATAGTGCGTGTGCCTTTCCCTTCACTTTTTGTCCGCTAACCACTGCCTTTCCCAATTTTTTTTATAGCTCACTTTCGTTTTTCTAGACTTTTTGTTTTGACAACTGAACATATTCAGCGCTCACCTTGACTACTCAACCAGCAATACTCCAACACCCAGCAAAAATGCGTCTATACCACATTGTCTCTGGAATCCTTTTCATCCTTCCCATCATCGACTTCGCTGTCGCGATGCCTGTGCTAGTACAAGATAAGCGCCGACCACCTGTCGATGTGGCGCAAATGCCCGAGGACGCGATAAATACGTTGGGGAAGCGGGGCAAGGAACTCGATGAGCTGCTCTCTGTGCTCGAGAACCATTTCCCAGAACCGGAGTCGTCAGCCGCACGTCCGTCGTCAGGCTCACCGTCGTCGGGGACAGACCATGAGTGGATAGACGTCGGGGAACCGCTACCGATGTCCCGTCCAGGTATGAACGGCCGAATCCAGAATCGTTAGAGTCTGGATATGAGTTGATGGAGGCGGATGCGATAGAACCGTCGAGCCCAGCTTGGTCGACAATGTCCGACGCGGATCCTGAATTTGCGCAGGCGCTTCCGAACCCAGGGCCGTCGACAGAGTCCGGCCGTTTGTTGACGGGAACAGATGCGCCAATGTCGAGCCTAGTGCACTCAACGTGGTTCCACCCGGACCATGGATTGATGGGGGCGCATGCGCCAGAGGCGAACGTAGGACAATCAAACCCAAGGCCATCGACAGAGTCCGACTCCGACCATAGGTTGGTGGCGGAGGAACCGCCATCGGGACCAGGGTCACCGACAGAGTTCGACGCGGACCATGAGTACCAGGTGATGCATCCACTGCGGCTGTCGCCGGGCTCAGCATCGCCGACAGAGTCCGACGATGAGATGCTCTATACGGCGCCATCAAGCCCAGTGTCGTTGACGTATCCCGACCATCGGTCGATGGGCGCGGACTCTCTGCGGGAGAATCTTCAGGCTGTTAGCGATCCATCGAGAGGCAATGCGAAGGAATTGCGCCGGATTTCCGGCACCGCCAGGGACGTTCGGAATGTGGCCTAGTGGGTGTTGCACAGTGAGAGGTCGCTTAATCCCGGGGAGTAAGTTTCTGTCTCATCCCTCACACTCCTAACCAACCCTCAAACAAAGAATTCTAACTCTGTGATCTTCCTTAGTTAAACGGTTCGGAATCCTGGAGATTTTGAATATGCCCGTGACCAGTGACCTCTGCAACTGGCGGCATCCTCAGTCGTAGTCACTGGCATAGTATCCTTACATGGCCTCCGAGATGATCCTCAGGACTGCCGTTGCGTGGTCATGCTAATCTAAGGGATGCAGGTTTTTGATTGTTATGTGTCTTAACATGCGAGATATTCAGGAACCTCGATCAGACGAGGTGCCTCCTGAGGGACGTTAAATGTTGACAACAAAGGTCGTCTTCGTACTCTGTTTGTAAAGTCTTTGCGACCCTTTGGTGCTGGAATCATCAATGGGGTTCGGTCAAACATTATATCTTCCAGCAGAGATCGAGGCAGCTTCTAAATTGAAACACGCTTAGACGGTCTACAGTGGTATGATGCCGCCTCTGCTCGTGCGAAAAACTAGCGGACATCTGCAGCACATGTCTTGTATTCCGGCAGATAGGGCAGTTTATGTTGAGTACAGTGCGCTCCGCGCACTGAGTCGGACACAGACCATGGCCGTGACGGGTACATAGCGGCAGGGAAGGCCACAAGGAAATCAGGAAAACTCATAAAGCACGTTAAGAACAGACGTATTTCAAGCAAAGTGATCAAATTTTAAGGAGCAAACAGTACGAATATGATGATAAGCAAAGGCCGTCCAGTAAACACATCACGTAGTACAAAAATTTAGTCGCCCTCTCCTGCCCAATCATGTATTATGTTTTTCACGCGAGTTGCGGAGCCATTATAATAAAATAGTAATTCAACAAAATGCTGTATCGCTAACTCACTCAAAAGTCTCGGTCAAACCATCTGAACCAATTGCCGGTATACAACTGTAGCATACGAGTGCTACAAAAGTGTGTGCGCACAAAGCACACCCAAGTTGAGTCACGTGCCATGTGACACCTGTGTGAAAATCCAACTATCTAAAACCACTCTTTTCCTTCGGTCATTTATTGTAATGTACGACATTTCGGTCTCATAGGTTCACTGGACCGATGTATTTGAGTGAGTATTAGCAAGATCAACGTGTTTTTAACCACTACTTTTTTAGTAATCATGGCTCCGCCAACTCCGTGAAAAGACAGTACACGCGAGAACGGACTCCTTAAAATAATCAAGTTTCCTCCTGTCTCTCTTTTCTTTTCGTGTACCTTTCCGTGTGCCACTTCTGGATTACCTTCTCCTGCTGCTTTACGACCCGAACGACGCTGCGCCAACCGAGCCGTCGTGCCGCCAAGTACATCCGAGTCGATTCCTGCTCAATCGCCGACTCTACACTCTTTTACATCTTCGGATCTCTATCTTTCCCGAAGTCACAAGCGCGCTAATCAGCCGCGCTAGACTGTATTATTTGGTGGTCACGACCCGAAGCACAAGGTTTTCGACTGGGCAGTTCCGTAGTTGAGCTGATTTGAAGCCACTTGTCAGTTGATACTTTCTGAGCTTATTTTGTTGAACTGATATTGATCACACCACAGCCACGATTTTATAAAGAACAATTTCATTACTTACAACTGAATCATAGATCCTTTTTTTTTTACTTGTGCGACTTGTTTGAACTTTCAGATGTTTTTCTCTTGTCAACCAACCAAAAACACTCAAAAATGCCAAAAACGTTCCAAAGAAATCTGTGGTCGCATGTTCATGTTCAGGGCCCTGTGCCGCTGTGGGCTAGGGTCCTGCAGAGAGGACGTGATACGTGTAGACTTTTCTCCATTTAAGATACCACGTCAGTTCGCGAGCGTTATGCCGAAGGTGGTGGTTGCTAGAAAAGGAAATCCGATAGTGACCTTAGTGGTGTAGCACAGTCTGTAGCACTGCAACCACACTCGCGTATCATCGCCCTTCAGCCAACCCAGCTCACAGTCACATGGACTCGTCTGCCGTGATCGGAGCGCCCCCACGGCACCGAGATTAAGCTTCCGCTGCGATCATGACCTCTGATCATGAAACGGGTTAACGACCTCAACACAGGTACTTGGGCAACTTGCTTGCTAGTGTTTCGTTTCTCAGATGCGATACTTTATGCCTGGCACAGTGATCCAGAGTTGTATCCATTAATGACTTCTGTTTATGGACTCGGCGCAACGATTATAAAATTACATCAGTACATGATATTTTCTCCAGCTCTTTCTCACCTTAACGTTACTGGGTACTGGATAGTGCGTGTGCCTCTACCTTCACTTTTAATCCGCCAATCCACTAACTCCATTTTTTTCAAGCTCACTATTTGTTCTGGAGAATCTGGACTTTGCTTTGCGCCTCAATTCTTCGGTTTGATAACTATACACACTGAACACTCACATTGACCACTCAACCGGCAACGTTGTCTAATCCACAGGCGCGTTCGACGAAGAAATGCGTCGATATAACATAGTCTCTGGAATACTTCTCATCATTTTCATCATCGACTTCGCTCTCGCGGCTCCTGTACTGGTACAAGAGAAATCTCGAGCATGCGACGATGTGGTACAGGTAACCAAAGACGTGATAACTGTGTTAGGGAAGCGGGTGGAAGAAGAGTTAGAGAAGCTGGCGGAGGGGTACCTCAAGACGTTGGGAAACCCGGTTGACTCGTCATGGGCACATGCGTCAGCTGAGTCAGCTCCGTCAGCGCCCGATGCGGGGCGGACGAGCGTCGTGCAGGCACAACAGGCGTCGAGTTCAGCGTCGTCAACAACCAACCCGGACTATGCGTTGGTGGGACCATCGAGACCGTCGCCGGCAGTGCCCCAGGTGCATGAGGTGGAGGGAGATTCAGAGAATGCAGGGTCCGACGGTTTGCATGGGCCACCGCCATCCCCAGCGTCGTCAGAGGTTGGCTTGAACGAAGGATTAACGGAGGCCCTGAACCCGAACCCAGGACCGTCGACAAACTCGGACTTCGATTGGGACCATTGGATGAAGGAGGTGAATCCACCATCGCCGAGACCAGCGTTGTCGAAACCTTCGGACCCAAAGCCGTCGACAGACTCGGACTTCGATTGGAGCTATTGGACGAAGGTGGTGAATTCACCATCGCCGAGACCAGTGTCGTCGACAGGCTCGAGATTCAATTGGAAAAATACTCTCAAAAAATTGGTAAATTTAAAGGATACACCACCGTCGGGACAAGGGTCGTCCCAACCCTCGAACCAAAAGCCGTCAACAGGCTTGGGAACCAATTGGAAAAAAAAGTTCAAAAAATTGGTAAATTCGAAGGATCTGCCACCGCCGAGACCAACGTCGTCGCAAACTTCGAACCAAAAGCCGTCGACAGGCTCGGGAATCAATTGGAAAAAATTGATAAAATTCAAAAATTCAAAAAATTTGAAGGATGCACCAGCAGCACAATCGCCGGATCAAGCGTCGTCGTCCTTGTCGTCGTCGCAACCTTGGAACCCAAAGCCGTCGACAAAGTCGGGACTGTCGAGGTTCACTAACAACGTGATAGATTTGTTGGGTAAATTGGACCCACTGCCGAGACCCTTGCCGAGACCACCAGCGAAGCCGGACTCAGACTGGGAATCTTTGAGCGACTGGGACCCTAGTTTGATGTCGACACCTCGCCGGCCACTACCATCGCTGAAAATTAGTCCGCCGAATACGGAGCCGCCAAAAGACCCCGGAGTTGAGCCTGTTGAGGTTGAGGTGATTCATGAGCCTCCATCTAGCCCAGATTCCGAACCTCACTCAGACCATCAGTCATTGAGCCCGGCGTCGCCGGGCCCTCAGCAGGAAGATCCCGAGGCTGCCCTCTATAGAGCGAAAGGTAAAGCGAAGGTGATCGAGAAAGTAAGTTTCTATCAGGCTCTTCTGCCTACCCTAAAAAATACATTCTAATTGAGATTTTTCAGCCTAACGTCGGTGACGATTCCGACTCTGACTAATCCTGGGATTTTGAACAATCTGTGAGTATGCACAGCAGCTCAGATAGAAACGTGGTGCTTTGACATAGCTTACAGAAGAGCGCAGGCTCTGCATCCATCACGTCGCTTCACGTGTCCAACACTGGAAGAAGCAACTGAGTTTTCCGCTCACAATACTTTGAGATCGCTAGTGCGTGTTAGGGTGTTAGCTGTGCGGCGAATCGGAGGCTGAACCTCAGATTGGGGGAGTCTGTGACGAATAACACGTGTGCGCAATTCGATGAATGGCTAGAGTGTGGAACTGAGGTTCGAGGGCTTTAAGGCCGCGGCCTTATCCCCATGCCGAGCCTGCACCGCATTGAATTACGGAGCTCTTCACGTGGTCTCCGCTGCCGCTCTAGAATATCATCCCTCTAGCTGCATCCCAGGTCTAAGTATCGGTAGTGAATAGTTAGTTGGGCTAACCCGTGGGTAATCTCGGAGACCATGTGAAGAATCTGAGGATGTGTCAGCACTACGGCCGAAGACACCAACAATCGTAAAAGATCGCAGTTGACAGATTATTCAAAAATTGCCAGGATTCCTCGCCGTTATTATAAAGATCGATTAGAATGCATGTTTGAGGGTGAGCAGTAGAGTGAAGGACGAGACAGAAAAGCGGCCTTTGAGCTGGATGTAACTCCCTCTCAACCAACATCTCTGGCGGTCCCTGGAATACTATTACAACGCCATTCCTTCGCTTTGAAATTCGCCGCATATTTGACAGCTTGAAGATCTTCCGGCTGAGAGTCCGTGCTCAACGATGTAGATAAGATAGATGTCGCGACTGTGAACGAGTCGTCCAATTAAGGGAAGAGAGAGATGGAGGTGAAAGCGAGAGGGAAAGTATATTCTCGGCCGGGATCGTGTCGACAGCGGTTCCACCGGACGATCGTCGAGAACTGAAAGGCACGCTAGCCAGAGATGAGAGGAAAGACATGAGCGCTATGTCTAGTAACGGGGGTGCCAGTGATGAGAAATGTACTCTATAGTGGGACCGTAATTGCACAAAGGGAGGTCTAAAAGGATATAAAAAGGGAGCGTACGGCTGCCGCGTGGTGGCAACGTTGTGTCTTGTGTCACGCTTGAAGGGTGTGTTGTGTCGGTGTTGTGTCGAGCGCGAGGCAATAAGAACGATGACAAAAGACAAAGAAAAGAAAAGATATCAACAACAGCACGTGATGGCGGGTAAGTCCGTTCCGTTCCACGCCCAGTCCCGATGTGTTTCTAACAACGACTGCTGGTCTAAGTGAAATTCGGGATCTGTCAACTCTGGGATTGGTGGCGAGCCTTGAGCCACCTCATCATCGAGCTCTTTCGGTGACCCTAGGTTCGGGGATTCAGATGGTAGAGTCACCGCCTTGTCCCCTGGCTCAGTCGGAAGCTCTGGGTTCGACGTTCCTGGATTCGACATTCCTGGAATCGGCCGCTTCTTCGGTGGTAGTACTAGTCCATTCGAAGCGGACCAATCTTCCCACACACGGTTCCAGTTGACGAACGAGATTGTCGACGGTCGTTGGTTTGGGTGCTGTACCCGAATGGTTGAGGAGACCGTCAACGGTGGGGCATTTGCATTCAAGATTCGTCCTGATCCCGGCCAAGTCGTTCAACGATGAAGTCAGTCCATCGACCTGATGATCCAGAGAAAAAGAAGTATTTCAAACATGGAGCTGACAAAAAAAATGAAGGAATATTTAGTCTTGAGGTCATCGCTGGCGTCATTACGGGTGTTCCAAATGGGATGCAGAAGGGGATCCTTGGTAGGGCGTCTCCTGTTTTCGGAGGTTTGTCGTCTCCGGCGCCATCATTATTCGACTACTCTACCTACGACTTCCAGCTCAGTCCTAACCTTCTACTATTGCGACACCTCCATGTCCGCACTTCCCCTCCGTCTCTCTCAGCCAGCATTTTCAGGGGGCCTCTTCCTCCATATTATTCTGACTATGGTCCAGGGAATGTGGTCCAGAGGGAGTCGAAAGGTACCGATGGCCCTAGCGCGTACGTCTTCCACCCCTTCCCTTCTTCTTCTGCCAACGTTCACGCCACCCGAGTTACTGCAGCAGTAGCAGTAATAGACACGTGCATCGCACGGGTCAGACGCTAGTACATTCTAAAACGCACGATGAACCGAATCTCTGCGCCACACTGGCAGTGGCACGAATTCACTTCGTTCTCCGATATTGATCACACCACAGCCACAACTTTATAAAGAACAATTTCATTACTTACAACTGAATCATAGATACTTTTTTTATTGTGCGACTTGTTTGACTTTTCAGAGGTTTTCTCTTGTCAACCAACCAAAAACACTCAAAAATGCCAAAAAGCGATCATGTTCATGTTCACTACAGTATTCTACGTTTGTTGTTACTTGTTTTCAGTGGATTAGGGCGTGTTACAGAGAGCACGTTCGTCCGCGAGCGTTATGCCGCGGAGGTGGTGGTTGCTAGAAAAGGAAATCTGATACAGTCTGCTAGCACTGAAAACACACTCGTGTATCATCGCCCTTCAGCCAACCCAGCTCACAGTCACAGTGGACTCGTCTGCCATGATCGGGTCGCCCACACGGCACCGAGATTAAGCTTTCCTCCGAGGCGGACTCATTCATTTACCTGCGATCATGACCTCTGATCATGAAACGATTAACGACCTCAACACAGGTACTTGGGCAACTTGCTTGCTAGTGTCTTGTTTCTCAGATGCGATACTTTTATGCCTGGAACATTGATCCAGTGTTGTATCCATTAATGACTTGAGTCCATGGTCTCTGCGCAAACGATTATAAAAATTCATCAATACCTGATATTTTCTCTGGCTCTTTCTCACCCTTAACGTTACTGGGTACTGGATAGTGCGTGTGCCTCTACCTTCACTTTTAATCCGCTAATCCACTAACTCCATTTTTTCAGCTCACTATCATTTGTTCTGGAGAATCTGGACTTTGCGCTCAATTTCCGTCTTGACAACTAAACACACTGAACACTCCCATTGACTACTCAACCGGCAACGTCATCTAATCCACAAGCGCGTTCAACGAAAAAATGCGTCGGTATAACGTGGTCTCTGGAATACTTTTCATCATTTTCATCATCGACTTCGCTCTCGCGGCTCCTGTACTGGTACAAGAGAAATCTCGAGCATGCGTCGGTGTGGTACAGGTAACCGAGGACGTGATAACTGCGTTAGGGAAGCGGGGGGAAGAAGGATTAGAGAAGTTGGCGGAGGGGTACCTCAAGACGTCGGTTGACTCGTCCGGGGCACATGCGTCAGCTGAGTCAGCTGAGTCAGCGCCCGATGGACGGACGAGTGTCGCGCAGGCCCAACAGGCGCCGAATTCTGCGTCGTCAACAGCCAACACGGACCATGCGTTAGTGGGACCACCGAGCCCGTCGCCGGCAGTGCCCAGGTGCATGAAGTGGAGGAAGGGTCAGAGCATGCAGGGTCTGATGGTTTGCATGGGCCACCGCCATCCCCAGCGTCGTCAGAGGTTGGCTTGGACGAAGGATTAACGCTGAACTCGAACCCAGGACCGTCGACAGACTCGAACTTCGATTGGGACTATTGGACGAAGGTGGTGAATCCACCATCGCCGAGACCAGCGTTGTCGAAAACTTTGGACCCAAAGCCGTCGACAGACTCGGACTTCGCTTGGACGAAGGTGGTGAATTCCCCATCGCCGAGACCAGCGTCGTCGACAGGCTCGAGATTCAATTGGAAAAAACAATTCAAAAAATTGGTAAATTTGAAGGGTAAACCACAGCCGGGATCAGCGTCGTCGCAACCTTCGAACCAAAAGCCGTCGACAGGCTCGGGAATCAATTGGAAAAAATTGATAAAATTGAAGAATCCACCACCGCCAGGACACGGGTCGCAACCTTCAAAACAAGAGCCGTCTATAAGCATGGGAATCACATGGAAAAATAATTTCAAGAATTTGGAGAGTTTGAAGGATGCACCAGCAGCACTATCGCCGGATCAAGCGTCGTCGTCGCAACCTTGGAACCCAAGTTGTCGACAATGTCGGGGTTGTTGGGCATCAATAACAATGTGATATATTCTTGGATGGATTTCTTGGGTGAATTGGAGCCACTACCGAGACCACCCGCACCAGCATCGTCGAACCCAGAATCTTGGAGCCTAAGTCCCGACTTGGACCTACTTTGATGTCGGCACCTCACTCTCACCGGCCACTACCAGCGCTGAAGATTAGTCCGTCGAATACGGAACCGCCGAAAGAGCCCGGAGTTGAGCCTGTTGAGGTGATTCATGAGCCTCCATCTAGCCCAGATTCCGAACCTCACTCAGACCATCAGTCATCGAGCCCTCAGCAGGATAATCCTGAAGCTGCCCTCTATAGAGCGAAAGGTAAAGCGAAGGTGATCGAGGAAGTAAGTTTCTCTCAGGCTCTTCTGCCTACCCTAAAAATACATTCTAATTGATATTTTTCAGCCTAAAGGCGGTGACAATTCCGACTCTGACTAACCCTGGGATTTTTGAACAATCTGTGAGTGTACACAGCAGCTCAGATACTAGTAGAAACGCGGTGCTTTGACATAGCTTACAGAAGAGCGCCGGCTCTGCATCCATCACGTCGCTTCACGTGTCCAACACTGGAAGAAGCAACCGAGTTTTCCGCTCCCTATACTTTGAGATAGCTAGTGCGTGTTAGAGGTATTAGCTGTGCGGCGACTTGGAGGCTGAACCTCAGATTGGGGGAGTCTGTTACGAATAACACGTGCGCGCGATTCGATGAATGGCTAGAGTGAGGGACGAGACAGAAATTTACTCCCCCGGATCACTTGCAAGCGACCTTTGCGTAGGCTGCAACTCCCTCTGAACCAACATCTCTGGCGGCCCCTGGAATACTATTTCGACGCCATTTCCTCGCTTTGCCTTACGCTGAATATTTGGCAGCTTGAAGATCTTCCGGCTGAGAGTCCGTGCTCAACGATGTAGATAAGATAGATGCTGCGACTGTGAAAGAGTCCTCCGATTAAGGGAAGAGAGAGAGGGAGGGGAAAACGAGGGGGAAAAGAGATTCTCTGCCGAGATCGCGTGGACAGTGGTTCCGCCGGACGATCGCCGAGAACTGAAAGGCACGCTAACCAGAGATGAGAGGAAAGAGAGTCAAACGATAGGATTAGATGTATTTGCATCAAACGCTCCCTCGACGAGTAGGAGGGCCGTCTTTATATACATGAGCGCTATGTTTAGTAACGGGGGTGCCGGTGATGAGAAACGTATAGTGGGACTGTAAGTGCACAAAGGGAGGTCTGAAAGGAGATAAAAAGGGAGCGTACGGCTGCCGGGTGGGTGGCAACGTTGTGTCTTGTGTCACGGCTTGAAGGGTGTGTTGTGTCAGTGTTGTGTCGAGCGCGAGGCTATAAGAACGACGACAAAAGATCGACAAAGAAAAGCAAAAAAAAAAATATCAACAACAGCACGTGATGGCGGGGAAGTCCGTTCCATTCCATGCCCAGTCCGATCGACGTGTTCCTTACAACGACTGCTGGTCTAAGTGAAATTCGGGATCCGTCAACTCTGGGATTGGTGGCGAGCCTTGAGCCACCTCATCATCGAGTTCTTTCGGCGACCCTAGGTCCGGGACTCAGATGGTAGAGTCACCGCCTTGTCTCCGGGCTCAGTCGGAAGCTTTGGATTCGACGGTCCTGGATTCGACATTCCTGGGATCGGCCGCTTCTTTGGTGGTAATACTAGTCCATTCCAGTTGACGTACGAGATTGTCGATGGTCGTTGGTCTGGGTGCTGTACATGCTCCACTGGCACCTGGTTCTCGTGGGCCTGGCCGAACTCTTTCGACGACACTGGGTTCGGGCCTTTCAGCCGTTTTTTCGATGGTAATAGACCATCCGTCGTGGTATCCGAACCAAACCAATCATTCCACACACGGTTCCAGTCGACGTGAGAGACTGTCGACGGGAGTTGGTTTGGCTGCAGCGCATGCTCCACCTGGTTCTCATGGGCCTGGCCAAACTCTTCCGGCGATGGTGGATCCTCCAAATTCGTCCTATGGTTCCAGTCTAAGTCGGGGTCTTTCGGGAGCCTTGGGTTCGGGCTCGGTTGCGGTGCATGCACCCCCGTCAATTCATCGTCCGAGCCATACCCTAACGACGTTGGGGTGTACGTTGGCCCATGCAACCCATAGTCGCCTTCATCCACCCATTCGTCCTCCAAAAACGCATACATCGAGGACGTTGTCGACGAGCTCGACGATTCCATCAACGGATCCGCATTGGCTGTTGACGACGCTGGGCTCGGCGTTGGAGACGACTCTTCGGGAATTGACGTCAGCGGTTTCTTGAGGTCTGTCCACCCACCGGCGGGAGTGGTCTGCGGCGACAACAGACGTGAGGCTGCCGACTCCCCCGGTTTTGCGAACAAATGGCTCCCGGGGTCCTCGAAGAGCTTAAGCAAAAACTCATCGAACTCATCGCCCCGCTTCCCCAACATATTTATCGCGTCCTCGTGTATGTGCATCACATCGACGCCCGCTTGAAGTTTCTCCTGTACTAGAACGGGCGCCGCAACAGCGAAGTCGATGATGGGAAGGATGAAAAGGATTCGAGAGACTATGTGGTATAGACGCATTTTTGATGAGTGTGTTCGTGGCGTTGATGGTTTTAAGTTTTCAATGTGAGCGCTCGATATGTCCAGTTGTCAAAACAAAATGTCCAGGACAAACGAAAGTGGGCTTAAACATTGTAGAAGGTAGTGGTTAGCAGATTAAAAGTGAATGGAAAGGAGCACGCACTATCCAGCACCCAATAACGTAAAGTGGGCAAGGATCTAGAGAAAATACTATGGCCAAGGGCTGTGGCCTGCCCGCCTGCATGTGGAAACATGATTTTATATTCGCATGCAGTGCCATGCACCAACCTTAAAGGCAGCGAACCGAAGACATTGATGGATGCAACACAAGTACCTGTGTTGAGCCCGCTTCGCAGGCCAGGTCATGATCGATCGCTGAGTGGCACGGGAAGTTGCCGGACCGACGGTGAGGCCGTGCCGGCCCGCCAGGTCCGGGCCTGAGTTCGCACTAACCATCTGATGAGCGTTCCACATGATTTCTGGTGCCGCTCTGTTTTGGCACCCACTTTTTTGTGAGTGCGGCCACTGTGATACTCATATTAAGGCAGCACCAGAACGCCGGTGGACCACATATTGTGATAGGACTGCGGGCTTCTGATCACTTAGGCACTGCAATTGAGGTTGACACGGACATCGCTCTTCTGCCACTGGTATACAGTATGTCCTTCTCCTTGTTGAGAAACGTGTGAGGCGGGGCCAATGGATCACACGGACCGGATCAGTGATCCGAGGACTACATACGAGATATGTGAATGTCGAAAGGCAGAGCTCAGTACACCTTTCATCTTCTCGAATACCGGTGTGGTCCGAGTCACGGGTTCAGTACGTTCAGCTGTTACCCAACTTTTCTCATCCGGATCATACTACGTCCAAGCAGTCTTCGTGCCGTGCCACTATGACCAGTAGCTCGCCACATCCGACAAGTTTCAACACACCATCGAGTTTTATGCCGTCCTTCGCCCATACAGTGCGTCTTTAAAACAGCGTGCAAAGACACGAAGTCCCTGTGCGATGCCAGTTTTCTCGCCTTCCGCTAGTGTGTGACGGTGCCACCTGGAAGCACAAACTTGCTAAGGATTTGTGTGGAAGTAGACTTGCCACGATGCAGAATAGAAGTATTTCCCAGTCCAGTTTCGGACCAAGAAATACACCTGAGTTAGAGACAGTGACACGGCGTGATCTCAATTTCCAGCACGTAACGGCGTCTACCCGAATGGGCGGTATCCGGGTTCTGAACGCGTCGAAATACCATGATGCCACTACGTCACAGTGCACGTGAACCAAGGACTTAGCTGGGATGGTGATCAGGAAACCATTCAAGCACATGGTGAATGATGGCCTAGCCCCAATATATCTATCAGCGTCTATTCTGGACAATATAATGGTTTCATACAATGGAATCTGATCAGGAGCGAACTGGTGGGTGTAAACAAGAACGCCGGGTAGTTAGGGAATGACGTAAAGACGTGGATGGGAAGAGAGCGGTGATCAATTAATCGCCCCTCTTTCTTTCCCAATGAGAAACATCTACGAGACGACCGGAGAACGGCCGATCGGATATCTCCGACCCATAGAGTTTGAAATAGAGTCTCTCCAAGAAGAGAGTTTGGAGGGTGGGCAACACTCCAGCCACCCCTTCTCCGGCGGTGACTTCGCGCAAAACAAGCGCAATATCGAAGGACAGGTAAAGACTCTTTACAGAGGTAAATGGACGTAAAAGATCCAGCCAATGGTTGTCCTTCACTAGGATTTTTCGCTGATATGAATGATTGTCGCAGATGTAGAGGCGTTCTACGGTGGCACTAAAAGCCTGAAAGAGGGACGAGGTACAAACCTGCGCTGCAGATAAAACCGGCCAATCTTCGACTCCATGTGAGATTGCCAGTCCTTGTTCATATGACCGCCCAAAGTTGAGACGAACGCGCCAGTCGTGAAAGTCCACATGTGCAACGCCGTTATGTGCGTTGAGCTTTGGTGAGCGATTGATGAACTGGACAAGTTGGGCAGTGTCGGGGATCAATTCGTCGAAAAGGGATATGGTCAACGCGGAGAAGCATGAGACCATCGACTCGGGTGAAATATATCCGAAATGGGAAATTTCGTAAAGTTGAAGATCGATAAGGTGAGCGGCAGAGAGAAGTAGTTTTGGCAATCTCGGGAATGGAATGGAAATCAATTGAAGAAATTGCAGACACGGGGCCGATCCACCCAAGAAAGATTCGGGATCGACAGACGCTGTTTCACCGTCGGACTCAAGCCACAGGCCTTGTCAGAACAGGGAATGGCTTGTGCATTGCTTCCAGGATTTCTTCCATTTGCCAAGTCGGAACACCACAAAGACGGATGTGGAATATGCGGTTGTTCTGTTCCAAGGCCGTAGTGACGTTGTCCATGCCCCATTCTGTTTGCCATTCCTCGTCATATTGCGCTAGGATGACAGGTAAAGCTGGCCATTTATCCAGCTTCTCCCTCACAGGTTTTGCAGGATGACAATGAATTCGCAGATTCAGGCGAAGTGGCGACTCGAGGACAATGTTTCGCCATTTCCGACAAACGTGCAACCAGCGTACACCATGCCTCTACTCCTTCATATTTTCGTGTCGGATCCACATAAAGATCGAATATTTCCAGGAGAACCTCCTCGGGGAGTATGTCTATCGTCACCTGGCCTATATCACATTCAGTAGTTGTTGCAAGGTGAACTAAACAAACACGTACATGGCTTCTTCTCTGCAGAAATATGCACATTGCCTTTAGTCTCGGGCTTCTTAGGAGCCATCTGTCGGAATCGACCACCAAAGGGAGCCCAGAAACAAAGAGAGGGTGACGATGCTAACTTGATGGGGGTGTGGGAAAGCGTGACGATGAAGAGCTGTCGAGTAGGGATATTAACAATGTCAAAGTGTGGAAGAGAATTGGGTTCGAGAAAAGGGAGAGACAACCGCTTACGATATATGCGGTCCGTGCGGTCCGGTGTTTGGAGTTGCTTTCCGCTAAGTTACACTACGTACTACTGTATCATCTCTTCTGCTGTTCTCATCCATTCTTATTCGCCTCCTCTCTCCTCCAAGTCTCGGCCGCGACCCTCTCGACGATTACCCTTTTATCCACGCCATCTGTCCACGCCTTGCCACCCACATCTATTCACTTGCCCCCCTTTCTTCCAATTTTTTCGCCGAGATACTTCCCCAACCACTTTATGTCAGAGGAGTCTCTGACGCTCCAAATATACTCTTGGACAAGAGCGCCTACCATCCCTTTCTTCTACATTTCCGTGCCGTGGATGCCTAAATCCTCAGCTTTGTCGGCAATCAGCCCATGACGCTGCACGGCGCACGCTATCGACCGCCAATGGTCCGGGTTTGTGCGTGCAGACGCAACTGCGACGAGGATATGTAAGAATACCGACTCGTATTGGTTGGAGGGCTTTCCAGCGGGAAGAGTGGTGCCGTCAGCGGTGAGGTGCACACCGAATCTCTTGTTGTATGCCTCGCGTTTTTTCTCTTGCTGTCGGGACTCATAGCTTGTAGGCTGGTGACACCAGAGGACGAGCGGGACCGGATACGTAATCTCCTCTCCAGTGCTATCATTTTGTTGAAAGACCCACTCTGCGGTCGTTCACCCTGCCGTGTCCGATGCTGACAAGAGCGATATCGATCCCGACGGAGAGAACTCAAACCGCACTCCACACACCTCGCAAGTCGCAACTCAGCTTCGCGCCGCCCACTCACAGGTTAATTTTACACATACTGGATTCACCGCCCTTCCGCCACATCCATCTCCGAGACATCATTTCGCGTTCTCCTCCCCGCTTTCTCACTCGCCCTCGCCTCTGTCCTAGCCTTCGCACCACAATCTCGAACTGTTCAGCTCTCTCTCAACGTTGACGATGCCAACCTCAACGGCGTCAACCTCAACGATCATGCCCGGGCGATACACAAATGATTGTGCACATCGGCACAGAAAAACGATCGGGCTCGGGCTCGGGCGCCGGCATGTCGCAGGTATTGGTGCATGTCATCCGCCGGGTCGTGATGTGGTGAGAATTGGAAGAGCCTCATGCGATGGGCCCAATCTTGTCAGAAACGGTAGCACTGTCCATATTGGTGACGCTATGAGCCTATGACTGGGGGAAGATGCCTTTCCGGATGTTTCTCATTGTTCATGGCACCTGCTGTATGGTTATCCTTACTTCAATTTCACTATGGTTGTAGAAGACTCCTTAGACTACTTAGTAATTGTCTCAGTGTAGAGAAGAAACAGCGGATTGATTGCTGGTACAGCAAGTCTGCACCCCCTTTGAAAGTACTCATCGCCATTCTTACCTTTCTCACTTATCTGGGACGTGCAAACGTTCTTTTTCGTCTTCATCCAATCCATTAGTGTCCAGAGTTTTCAGTTTCAGGGATGCTCACCGAGAGCGGCCGTACGGCTCTCGGCGGGTAGATTTGCCTATTTGAGTAAGCTGCCGTCACTATCAGCCGCCATCAGCCGTTGTCCACCGTCTTCACCCAACCACCTTCTCTCGAACACAACACCCTGATCAGACTTACTCGAGCTTACTCCCCAAACTCTCACCCTCGTATTCTGACGACTGCCACTGGACCTCACGTCATGAGCTCTGCCCCAGATCTCGAGTCCGGACAAGACGCCCAGTCTCAGGCTGCACCGAGTGCTGGTGCGTTTCTCTCTCTTTCTTATCACTGTCCTTTCGGCCAGAAGTGTTAATTGATCACGAGGAAGGTGTTGGAAAAAGCTCTTCCGCACAGCCGGTTGTCCCACAAATTGAGACCCTGGATGAGACTTCTTCCGCTTGCGGTTGCATCCCGAGCGGAGTGTTTCGTCCTTTTACTTCGATGCGTGGCGGAAGCAACATCGACCACTCCCAACGCAATGTCAGTGATCAGTCAACACAGACGGGACAAGGTTCGGGTCAGGCAGAGGCACAGAACCGTGCGTATTTCCTCACAATTGTGGAGGTCTCAATGACCTGACGAATATCAATATAGCCGTGCCTAGTGATCCGACTTTTGACTCCGGTCCTCGCAAAACCACATCTGACCCCAAATCTCAAGACCCACGCATGATTGGGGACTTCGACGGTAGTGCCAACGAGTTCTGGAAACTCTTCACAGGTGAAGCCAAGAGCCACGATGACGCCCGGATCGGTACCCTCAAAGAGGGAATGGACAGTGCCCTTATATTTGTTCGTTCATATTCTGTCTGTGCCATTGTCCACTTGGTTGTGTTGACGCGTGGCCCCACAGGCTGGTTTGTTTTCTGCCGCCCTCACAGCATTCGTGGTCGATAGCAAACAAAACCTGAAACCAAGCCCTGCTGATGAAACGGTCTATTATCTCCGACAACACTCTACCATTCTCTCTCAGATCTCCGTCCAACTATCCTCAATTGCCCCACAGGTTGCCATTCCTCCCACCCCACCACCTCCTTTCCCTCAATTCAGTCCATTGGCATCTGACGTCCGCGTTAATGTTTTCTGGTTCATGGCCCTCGCGTTTAGCCTTCTGGCGGCACTCCTGGCGATCCTTGTTCAGCAATGGGTCCGCAAGTATATGGCCGTCTTCCAACGGTACGGCGATCCTTTGAAAAGTTCTCGAGTTCGGCAATATCTGTACGAAGGATGCGAAAAGTGGTACATGCCGAGGGTGGCCGAGGCTGTCCCTGGATTTCTCCACATCTCCCTTTTCCTATTCTTCGCCGGGCTTGGCGACTCGCTACTAAGCATCAATACAAAAGTTGCTCTAAGTAACATTGTTCCCATTGGCGTCAGCGGCCTGTTGTACATTTTCATGACATTTGCGCCCATCATATATCCGCAATCGCCCTACCAGAATTCATTTTCCGGAATTTTCTGGTATTTGTTCCAAAAGTTGCGCGTCCGGAGATTCAGGGATCGCAGATCCGATGGACAAATGAACCTGTGAGCACGAACATGGCACAGGGACAGATGCAGCTTTCGATGGAAGAGACAGAGGCACGCAAGGACCGAGACGAACGGGCAATTCGATGGATGATCGACAATCTGACAGAAGATGCGGAAATGGAAAGGTTTTTGTCAGCTATGCCTGGTTCGTTTAACACGGACTGGGGCGCGGACGTCTGGAAGAGGGTGGGCGAACACCACGAGAATGAGGACCAAATCCAGGGTGAACTTATTGCGAGACCACACAGGGATACGACAGCTCACCGACCCTCATCCTCGTGGAGCATCCGCAGCGTCCTTACGCCAATCATTCACCTGGTTAGGAAACCCGCTCCCCGTCATCACCCTACCCATGCAACGACACCCTCACCTGTACCACATCCACTTAATGTTCACCGTTACTCTACCACTGTGTATATCCAAGGAGAGAATGTTGTGCACGAGCTAAGCACCCGTGTCACCCGCTCTTTAGAGATATGCAAGAACCGTGGACTTTTCGCAACAACGAAGATTTGTGGCGGAAGCGTACGCGTGCCTGTATCGAGACCACTGCATCACTTGTATGCTGTGCCAACGCAAAACTTGCCTGGTTTGGAGGCATTTCAAAGCTACTTGGAGATATCGGTCGGTTTGAAAATATACGGGAACTGTCGTTGGCAGGAACGGACGAGTTGTTTGTGATGCGGTGGACCTGCCTTTCACTCTTGGCATTCGACCGATTCTGGAAGACAATCATGTGCAGCATTTGGCGAGATGGAGGATGGATCGGTTTGCAACGGAACTTACGGAAGATGAGAATAGCAACGAAGACGCCTCCAGCGGCCTGGCAGTTGCTCAGAAGATTGACGAGACCCTCAAGAAAGCAAACAACTGTCTATTACGGCTACGCAAAGCGCTATTGGAGACAGAGGATCTGACAGAAGACGTAATAGAAATCCTTCGTGGCCACGAATCTGAGATCTCAGTGCTAGAACAAATCAATATCGAAGCTCACGACTTTGAAATGGCAGATTATGTGACATCTTTGGTGCGAGATTCCATTAACGACAATTCTCATCAAATCATTTCCCAATTCCCTGGCGTTCTTGATGATTTCGACCTCAATTATCGAGCGCCTTTACCCTTCAGCCGCCTTGCCGAACAGTCCCACGATCCTCGTAAACTGCAATTTATACGCTCGATGCCGACTCTCAAGAGCATGTGCTCCCCTTCCCTGACATTCCGCGATATTCTTGAAGGAAAAGGGGATGCCGATGCGTACAAAGAGATGCTGAAGAATTTGAAAGAATTCCCCATTCGGTCCGGTTGGCAGGGAGATGAGATGCAGAGACAGTTCTGGCGCATGCGGGATTTGGGTGAGGGAGGCGGACTTGGCTTCATGGTCGAGCTGTTCTTCCTTACCCTCTCACGGCTATTATCCACATCTCCACCAAAGGAATCACATTCTGCACTATACACAGGCACATTTCGGGCCATTACATCTCACTGGAGCAAGCACAAAGACTCCCTTGGAACACAAAAATTCCTTCTCGATATCGCCATGTCACGTCTCGCGGAGTTTGAGTTAGATTACCCAGTTTATATCGTAGACGAGTTCTTGTCTTTACTGGACAACATTTTCCAAGGACAGACAGGCCCAGATATTGACCAAGCAAGGCGACAGCTTACATCCTCCCGATGGTACGGCCCGGTCACTGGAAGGTTCAGGAAAGGGGTGCTGAGGGTTCTCACCTCGGGGCAGGCACGGTCACTGGGATCGTAACATTTACATTCTGTATTCAGCGTTCTGTGCAGCCCAGACATCAGATGATACATCTTACTGCTACATCCAGAATACACCTTATTGTTCTACGTAGACTGTGAGTGGATGATGTTTAGCTGTAATAAATACCAATTTATCACCGATTCTATTGGAGTAGTTGAGGCCTGAGGGACGCTCATCAAGATGTACAGAAACGAGATACTAACATTTTTCTTTGCCAGTCGAGGAACAAAAACGACAAACGCGACGGAAATCAAAATATTCCTTTTTCTCGGGTACTACTGAATATGATATGCTGCAGCCTCGACACGCATCCTGCTATAGCTCAAGGTGCGGAATTGTTGTGTGTCCATCACAGCGACTCGGCGCTGAACCGATCATTATCCTCCTGCGATAGCAGCAGCAGCCTTGCTACGGAGATGAATGTATGCGGATGTCTAGAGGATTCCGCACATTGGCAGGCGATGCCGACGCCGACGGGGACAACACAATCAAAGTGGCGCTATGATTGGTGATATGAAATACTGAGAGTGGGTAGACTGTAGTACAGTACGCGCGCCATCTTGGAGTAAGTCATCCCTGGCCGTGGTCAGGCCCTGTCCTGAGAGGCTGAGATTACTATGAGGGGACTGGACGAAAACTGCAATGAAGGAGAAACTACGCCCGTTTCGTGCGAGACCAGTTTGAGCGAGGCAATTCTTCCTGAGAAGGATTCGCTGTGGTGTGAAGGAGGCTCTATTGAGGACGGCGTTGCGGAAGGATGTCGCCTTTCCGCCAGTCCCACCTACCATGAAAGCCCATAAGAGTTGCAGAAGGTGAGGCGAACGTGCTAAGGATTTTGGGTGGAAGTGGACTTGCCGCGATGCTGAATTGACGCTAGTGGATGGTCGCTGTACACCTGTATCGGCTGCGAGGTAGAAGTGTCTCCCATATCAGTTTCTGACTAAGAAATACACCCGAGTTTGAGACAGTAACGCACGCCAGGTGATGTTCAATTTCCAGCACGCAACGGCGTCCACCCGAATGGGTCATGTCCGGGCTCTGAACCTACCGAAATAATATCACGATGCCGATGCATCACAGTGCCTGTGCACCTGGGATCAAGTGACGGCGACCAGGAAGCAATTCAAGCACACGGTGAACGATTGCATAGCTCCAAATCTATTAAGCCCTATTCTGAAGAACGATATCATACAATTGAATCTGAACAGGAGTGAACTGGTGAGTGTCATGTTAAGAACGCAGGGTGGTTAGTAAATGACGCAAAAGGTAAATGGGTAGAGATCAGTGATCAATCAATCCGGCGACTTTCTTTCCCAATGAGAAATAGCTACGGGATGACGGAGACTGACGTCGGATACGAACAACCCAATGTCTTGGAGAGGTCCGATAGGCTGAGGTCCTCCAAGAAAATAGTTTGCAGGGCGGGTAACACTCCAGCCCCCTTTCCCCATGAGCTCCTGAAAAGCAGGGCGATACGTGGCACAATTACCGGCACAGGTAAGGCTCTTCACAGAAGTAAACAGACGTAAAAGTCCAGCCAATGGTTGTTCCGACTTGGATGTCCCTCGCCAAATGAAAAGTCGCAATGTAGAGGCGTTCTACGGCGGCACTAAAAGCCTGAGGAGGAACGTACAAACCTGCACCACAGATGAAACCTGCGAATCTTCCACTTCATATGAGATTCTCAGCCCTTTTCACACCCCTCCCAAACTGAGATGAAAGTCCAGGTCGCGAAATTCCACACATGCTTCGTTATGTGCTTGAGCTTTGGTGACGATTGATGAACTGGGCAAGTTGGGGGTGTCGGGAATGAATCGGTGGAAAAGGGATATTGTTAAGTGGTCCAGTAGAGGGGTATCGATCCGAACCACGAGATCCTCCAAATATTCGCTGACCCCACCAAACTGCAACTGGGTAAGAGCGGGGAGGAGTGTGCGTGTCGGTGGAGGCGGAGGTCGGTGTGCCCTGATGGGGAAAGATTCAGGGATTCGAATTCAAGGACAAGTGTTTGAAGCCTTGTCAACGCGAAGAAGCATGAGACCATCGACTCGGGTGAGATATATCCGGAATGGGAAATATCGAAATTGAAGATCGGTAAGGTGAGCGGCAGAGAGAAGTAGTTTTGGCAATCCCGGGAATGTAATGTAAGTCAATTGAAGACATTTCAGACACGGGGCCGATCCACCCAAGAAAAATTCGGGATCGACAGACGCTGTTTCATCGTCGGACTCAAGCCACAGACCTGTCAGAACAGGGAATGGCCTGTGCATTGCTTCCAGGATTTCTTCCATTTGCGAAGTCGGAACACCACAAAGACCGATGTGGAATATGCGGTTGTTCTGCTCCAAGGCCGCAGCGACGTTGGCAGCACCCCATTTTGGCTGCCAATCCTCGTCATATTGCTCTACGACGATAGGTAAAGCTGGCCATATATCCAGCTTCTCCCCATTGGTATTCCAGGATGACAACGGATCCACAGCTTCAGGCGAAGTGGCGACTCGAGGACGATGTTTCGCCATTTCCGACAAACGTGCACCAGTGTGCACCATGCCTCGATTCTTGGAATCAGATACACATAAAAATCGAATATTTCTAGGAGAACCTCCTCGGGGAGTATGTTGATTGTCACTCGGCCTATATCGAATTCAGTTGGTCAGCAGTTGTCGCTAGGTGATACTAAACAAATACGTACGTGGCTTCGGCTGCGCAGCAATATGCACGTTGCCTATGGGTCTGAGAATCTTCTTAGGAGCCATCTGTCGGGATCGACCACCAAGGGGAGCCCGGAAACAAAGAGTGGCGGCGATAGAACTTGACGGAGGGTGTGTGGGAAAGTGTGACGATGAAGAGCTGTCGAGCAGGGAAATTGAGACAGCGAAGGGAAAAAAAAACTACAGACGAAGCGCGCTGACACATGTACAGCCGCTTACGATATATCGGTCCGCGCGGTCCGGTGTTAGGTTGCTTCCGGTAAAAGGCCCTTGTTGGAAAGAGAATCGCCGTCTTAGTAGTACCTTCACATCTACTTGGGGCAAGTCTCCTGCTAATCGAAGGGAGCATCGGGTTAGTGCTCTTCTATTCTCCTCCATTCTTATTCGCTACCGCTCTCCCCCGAGTCTCGGCCGCGACCCTCTCGACGATTACCCTGTGCTAGTATGTCGACGCCTCGCCTCCCGCTTTTCTTCATCACTTGCTCCCTATTTTCCCTTGTCCAGGATGACGATTTCTATCACCTAACACCAGTCTTAACTACTACACTGGCCGCTTTTCGACAGCTCACCCAAGAGCCCGCCGTCTAACCATGGCAAGATACTTCCCCATCACTCTTATGTCAGACGTATCTCTGACGCTATACAAGAGCGCCTATCATTCCTTTCTTCTATATTTCCGTGCCGTGGATGCCTAAATCCTCAGCTTCGTCGTCAATCAGCCCATGACGCTGGACGGGTCCGGGCGACGCAACAGCGATGAAGAAATGTAAGAGTACCGACTCGTAGTGGTTGGAGGGCTTTCCAGCGGGAAGAGTGGTGCCGTCAGTAGTGAGGTGCACACAGAGCCTCTTTTGTATGGCTGGGCGTTCTTTCTCCCGCTTTCTCGACTCACAACTTGTAGCCTGGCGAATCACACCTTGCTGGCGATACCAGAGGACGAGCGAGACTGGATACGTACCCAAGGACGTGATCTCGTCTCCAGTGGATATCATTCTTGTTGAAAGACCCACTCTGCGGTCGTTCACCCAGCCGTGTCCGATGCTGACAAGCCTGAGAGCGATATCGATCCCGACGGAGAGAATTTAATCCGCACTCCACGCACTTCGCAAGTAGCAACTCAGCTTAGCGCCGCCCACAGACAGGGTTAACTTGACACATAAGGGTTTTCACCGCCCCTCCGCCATTTCTGTGTCCGATGGCTGCAAGACATATCATTCCGCGTTCTCCTCCCCACTTCTCACACCCTCGCCTCTGTCCTGCCCTTCGCTCACAATCTCGAACTGTACAGCTTGCTCTCAGCGTCGACGATATCGACCTCAACGGCGACTCCGCCCATGATCATGCCCCGTTGACACACAATGAATCGGAATGATTGTGTACAGTCGGCCTAGAAAAACGACGGCGCTTGCCGCCGCGTACACTACGCCGGCCCCAAGCTTATTTTTATCACGGCCACAACTGCCGGGCGTCGCAGGTATTTGTGTATGTCACCCGCCGCCCGGGGTCGTGATGTTGTGAGACTGAGAGGAGGCTCGGGCGACGGGCCCAACCTTGTCAGAAAAGGTAGCACTGTCCATCTTGGTGACGCTATGACTGGAGGAAGAAGGTTTGACCCTAGTGCTGTCCCGGATGTTTCTCGTTACTCATGGCACCAACTGCATGGTTATCCATACTTCAATTTTACTGCGGTTGTAGAAGACTCCTTAGACTAGTTATTGTCTCAGTGTACAAGAGAAATAACGGATGGATTACTAGTCTGCCAGTGCCACGGGCCCCTTGAAAATACTTATCCTCATTCTTACCAATCTCACTGTCTGAGGCTGTACAGACATTCTTTCTCGTCCTCATCCACCTTATAAGTGTCCTGAAACTGAAATTGCGGGTTTTCAGCTTCAGGGATGTCGTAGAGCGGCCAAACGGCTCTCGGCAGGCAGATTTGCCTATTTAAGTAAGTTGCCGTCACTATCAGCCGCCATCAGCCGGATTAGATCAGCTCGTGTCCGTCTTCACCCCATCATCCCCCTTCTCCGTGCTGTACTCGAAAACAACATCCTGATCAGACTTACTCACCGAAACTCTCACCCTCGTATTTTGACAACTGCCGCTGGACCTCACGTCATGAGCTCTGCCCCAGATCTCGAGTCTGGACAAGGCGCCCAGGCTACTACGCCTCGTGTTGGTGCGTTTTTCTCTCTTTCTTATCACTGCCATCTCGGCCAGAAGTGTTAATGGATCACGAGGAAGGTGTTGAAGGAAGCGTTTCGCGCAGCCGGTTGTCCAACAAATTGAGACCACGGATGAGACAACTTCTGCTTGCGGTTGCATCCCAAGCGGAGTATTACGTCCCTTTACTTCGATGCGGGGCGGAAGCAACACCGACCACCCACAACACAATGTCGGTAATCAGTCAACACAAGCAGGGCAAGGTTCGGGTCAGGCAGAGGCACAGATTCGTGCGTATTTCCTTATGATTTAGAGATATCAATGACCTGACTTTATGACTATAGCCGTAGCTAATAATACAACTTCTGGCTCTGGCTCTGAATCTGAAGAACCACGAATGATCGGAGATTTTGACGGTAGTGCCAACGAATTCTGGAAACTTTACAGAGATGAGGCCAAGAGCAACGATGAGGCCACGATTAGTACCCTCAAAGACGGCATGGACAGTGCCCTTATATTTGTCCGTTCATATTCTTTCCATGCCCCCATTATCGACTTGGATATGCTGATACGTGGCCCCACAGGCTGGTTTATTTTCTGCTGTTCTCACAGCATTCGTGGTCGATAGCAAACAAAGCCTGAAACCGAGCCCCGCTGAAGAAACCGTCTATTACCTCCGACAACACTCTACCATCCTCTCTCAAATTTCCGTACAACTTTCCTCAATTGCCCCACAAGTTGTCATTCCATCCACTCCGCCACCTCCTTTCCCTTCATTCAGTCCGTTGACATCTGACATTCGTGTCAATGTTTTCTGGTTCATGGCCCTCGCCTTCAGCCTTCTGGCGGCACTCCTGGCGATCCTCGTTCAGCAATGGGTTCGCAATTATATGCATGTCTTCCAACGGTACACCGATCCTTTGAAGAGTTCTCGACTTCGGCAGTACTTGTATGAAGGATGCGAAAGATGGTACATGCCGAGGGTGGCCGAGGCTGTCCCTGGATTTCTCCACGTTTCCCTATTCCTATTCTTTGCAGGGCTTATCGACTCGCTACTAAATACCAACAAAAAAGTGGCTCTAACTACCATTATTCCCATCGGCATCAGCGGCCTGCTGTACATCTTCACTATCTTTGCCCCCATCATACATCCACAATCACCCTACCAGAATCTATTTTCTGGCGTTCTCTGGTATTTGATCCAGACATCGCATGGCCGGAGATTCAGGGACCACGGACCCGATGGAGGAATAAAACCTGTGAGCGTGAACATGGCACAGGGGCAGATGCAGCTTGCGATGGAAGAGACGGTGGCACGCAAGGGTCGAGATGTAACGGCAATTCGATGGTTGATTGACAATATGACGGAAGATGCGGAAATGGAAAAGTTCTTGTCAGCTATTCCAGGCTCATTCAACACCGACTGGGGCACGGGAGTCTGGGAGAGGGTGGGCGAACACCACAAGAGTGAAGACCAAACACACGATGAACCTGTGGCGAGACCACACATGGACACAACAGCTCCGAGTCACCGACTTTCATCCTCTTGGAGCATCCGCAGCCTTAGGCCAATCAGTCACCTGTTTAGGAAACGTGCTCCCCGTCATCTCCCCACCCCTGCAACGCACACACCCCTGTCCACATCCACCAAATGACCATCCGCACTCTACCACTGCGCATATCCAAGGGGAGAATGTTGTGTATGAGCTCAGCACACGTGTCGCCCGCTCTGTAGAGGTATGCAAGAACCGTGGACTTTTTGCAAACAACGATGGTTTGTGGCGGAAGCATAGGCGTGCTGTATCGAGGCCGCTGCATCACTTACATGCTGTGCCAACGCAAAACTTGCCTGGTTTGGAGGCATTTCGGAGCTACTTGGAGATATGGGTAGTTCTGAAAAGATACGGGAATTGTCGTTGGCGGGAACGGACGAGTTGTTTGTGATGCGCTGGACCTGCCTTTCACTCGTGGCCATTCGACCGATTCTGGCAGACAGCCACGGAGTGCAGGTATGGGCAAGATCGGCAATGGAATCGTTTGCAAGGGCAGATGAGACTGGCAACGACGACGCCCTGGTAACTGTTCAGAAGATCAACGAGACCATCCAGAAAGCAAGCGATTGTCTATACCGATTATTTGACACGCTGCGCGGGACAGAAGACCTGACGAAGAAGTAATAGAAATCCTCCGTGGATGCGAATCTCAGATCTCAGAACTAGAGCAAATCAATATCGAAGCTGACCGCCTTGACGGGTAGATTATTAGTATTTCAAATGCAACTGCCATTTACCGCGAATCTTATCAAATTATTTCCCAATTTCCTGGAGTTCTCGACGACTTCGACCCCCGTTTTAATCAGCCCATCCCCTTCAGCCGCCTTGTCGAACTGTCCCACGATCCTCGTAAACTGCAATTTATATGCCCCGAAGGTACTTAAGACCATGTGCTCGCCTGCCCTGACACTCCGTAATATTCTTGGAGGACAAGGGGATGCCGATGCATACAAAGAGTGCTGAAGAATTTGCAGAATTCCGCTTTTATTCCGCTTGGCGGGAGATGAGATGCGGCAACAGTCATGGCGTCTGCAGGATTTGCATGATGGAGGCGGGTTTGGCTTTACAGTCGAGCTTTTCTTCCTTGCCCTCTCGCAGCTGTTATCCACATCTTCATCGAAGAAATCCCACTCTGCACTATACACAGCACGTTTCGGGCCATCACGTCTGACTGGAGAAAGCACAAAGACGCCCTTGGAACCCAAAATTTCTTCTCTATATCGATTCTCACGTCGCTGAGTTTGCTACCAATACCCTGCTTATATCGTCGACGAGTTCTTGTTATTACTAGGCAACATTTTCGAAGGACAGACAGGCCCACATATGACAGAGTAAGGAATTTTTGGACCCGAATTCTACGCCCTGGAGGGTTTGGAGAAAGATGCTGAGGGTCCTCAATTCGGGGCAGGCATAATCACTGGCATCGTAACATTTCCATTCGGTATTCAGCATTCTGTGCAGCTTGACATCTCATGATATATTTTATGGCTACATGTACAGTAGGATGCACCTTATTGTTCTCCGCAGACTGCAAGCTGATGAAGTTCAGTTGTAATAAATGACGATTTATCACCGATTCTATGAAGCCTGAGGCCTGAGGGACCCTCGTCAAGGTGCACAGAAAGAAAGACACATTTGGGCGCTGCTTCTGCATCAAACCGCGTCTTCAACCAGGGAGAAAGTTGGGAAACAGCTTTCCGTCCCTGGACCGCCTAAGCGGCCTAACAAACGTTTTTCGTTAAGCACGTCAGGTCTTTGAGTGTCGCTCGAGCCGGGCTAATAAATGCCGAGATGTAAAAAAAGTGTGGACGAAGCGCAAAACATTTTATAGCAGCTGGGGATGGGCTTGTGGGAACTGGGAAGGGGGTGATCAGTGTGGGCGGGATGGGGCCGCCTCACTGGCTTGCTGCGCAAGGTCAGAAACCCTTTGAGGGACAGGCGCAAGACCATGTCGCGTACTGTTGTGAGTTGCGTGCTCATTCACGAGATGGAAAGGACTATTCGATAATGTATGATGGAATGGAAATTACAGCGGTCGCACGTTGGGGTGCGCGAGCAAGAAAATACGCGACGTGCCGTCGTGCGAGAATGCCGTTGTCATGGTCGTGCCTGGCGCGCCACGAACCCCAACTTGAAATTATCTCTTTTTACTTGCCCCAAATCCTTCGCCTGCCTGTCCTGCCCGTCTGATGTTGCTTTCCTAGTATCGCTGACACTCTCTTGTGACTGTTACAAATTTACCATCGCCTTCAAGCTCAAACCAAGGCTCAAACGCCAATATGGGAAGCTATCCAGAAGGTGTTGCCTCTTCGAACCGTCCCAGTCGCGTCTTCGGTCCCATGGCAATCTGCCAGACAATTTGCCGCAGCTCCATACAATACACATCGATCATAGCTCACGGTAGTGACAACACGCTACATCTAAGGACCGTGTCCTGTCGTACCAATTCCCCGACGACCGACTTGCAATTCTGCCCGAGGCGTGGTGAATGACGGGGAACCCTCGCCTGTTTTTCTCCCTAGTGCGGTGGTCATATTCTTGGATGAGGATTATATATTTGAGAGCGTACGTCGTCTCTTCATTCCCGTCTAAACCTACCTCATCTCATGAATAGCGATGAACTTGAATCACACGCTCGTTCCAGCACTCCTCTAATGCGATGCACCATAGTTCTTCTTGAACTGCATATGTACCTCCCGCTACGCAGGAATGCAGGGATCGGAAGAGGACTACACTGGCTCGTAAATTATCTACCTGCACCGCCGATGACGCACTTTTCTCTCAGTGAATTGCCGTTCATCGGTGCGAACAATGGGACTTTATTGGGCAGAAACGACATGAAGTAGTACTGGGGGGTTGGGTGAACGAGGGAAATCCATCTGGGCTGACCAAGGTGCAGTAATAATTCTTACTTCAGACCTGTTACAGACCTATTATTCTACAAGCGATATCATACAATTGAATCTGATCAGGAGCGGAACGACGAGTGATAAGAAGGGTGGGAGGTAAGTAGATGGATGATACCAACTCTGGTGGTCCCTAGAATATGACGCGATTCCTTCGCTTTGGCTTTCGCTGCGTATTTGGCAGCTTGAAGATCTGCAAGCTGAGAGTCCGTGCTCAACGATTGATGGTCTAAGTGAAGTTCGGGATCTGCCAGCTCTGGGCTTGGTGGCGAGCCTTGAGCAACCTCATCATCGAGCTCTTTCGGCGACTCTAGGTTCGGCGATGGTATAGTCACCGCCTCGGCCCCGGGCTCGGTCGGGAGCCTTGACTTTGAAGGTCCTGGGTTCGACGGTCCTGAGCTCAACACTCCTAGGCTCGGCCGCTGCACATGCCCCACCTAATTCTCATGGGCCTGGCCGAACTCTTTTGACGACGCTTGCTTCGGCCGCTTTTTCGGTGGCAGTGGCCGGGTCCACCCGAACCAAACCAATCGTTCCACACACGGTTCCAGTCGCCGTAAGCGAGCGCCGGTTCTGCATCAATCAACTGAAACAGCTGTTTCGAGTTTTCCGCTGCCTATACTTTGAGATGGCTGGTGTGTGTTGGAGCATTCATTGGCGGTGTGACGACTCGGAAGCGGAACCTGAAGTCGGTGGAGTCAATGATGAAAAACGCGCGCGCGATTCGATGAAACCGGAGGTGGGATTCAGGAACGAGGAGCGCAAGGGGCGCCGCGTCCGAGGCCTCTGTCTGGACTGCGCATGCCGCGTTGAACTGCTGAGCTCTCCACGTGATCTCCGCTCCGTTCTATCCACCCACATTTTTGTGACTGCGTCCACACTCATCTCCAAATACCGGTAGCACCATAATGCTACATATTATGATAGGACTATGGACTTCTTAACATTTGAGCAATTGAGGGGATGACGCGAACGGCGCTCCTCTGTCATATGTCCTTATCATCTGACCTCTGCCTCGACTACCGGTGTGTCTCACACCTCTCGTCTGCATGTGAAGCCCAAAAGGTCGAGCTCAGTACACGTTTTGTCCTCTCTAACAGCGGTGTGGCCGCGGGTCACGCGGTTACGGGTTAACAACATATGTTCCTTTCCGGGTCCTTTCCGTCCACTTGTACTAGTAGTGCGCGCTGGTGCCACCTGGAAGCTCATGATATTTGCAGAACGTAGGGAGAAGGTGCCAAGGGTTTGTGTGAAAGCGAACTTGCCGTGATGCTGGATGGCCGCTGCATGTATTTACCACAAGGTAGATGTATCTCCCAGCATCAGTTTCTGACCAAGAAATACACCCTAGTTCGAGACAGTGTCGCGGCGTGATGTCAATTTCCAGCACGCAACGGCGTCCACCTGAATGGGCTATTTCCGGGCCCTGAACGCACCGAAATATCTCGATGCCGGTCCATCACAGTGCTCGTGCACCTTGGGATCGAGTGACACCGATCAGGAAGCAATTCAAAAACACAGTGAATGACGGCTTAACAATTAACCTCTATTCTGAACAGCGGTATCATACAATTGGATCTGAACAGGAGCGAACTGGTGGGTGTTAAGAGCGCCGAGTGGTCAGTAAATGACGCAAAACGTAATGTGGGTAGAGCGTAGTGACTAATCAATTTCATCACCAACTATCCCAGTGAGAAACAGCTACGGGATGACCGGAGAACTGACGTCTGGATACGAACAACCCAATGTCTTCCAATAGGTCGAGGTCCTCCAAGAAAAGAGTTTGCAGGGCGGGTAACACTCCAGCAACCCTTTCCCCAACGAGCTCCTGAAAAGCAGGCGCGATACGTGGTGCAATTACCTGGGACAGGTAAAGACTCTTCACAGAGGCAAAAAAACGTAAAAGTTCCAGCCAATGGTTGTTCTCGACTTGGTTGTCCCCTCCCCAACATGCATAATCGTCGCAGATGTAGAGGCGTTCTACGGTGGCACTAAAAGCCTGAGGGAGTGACGAGGTACAAACCTGCACCACAGATGAAACCTGCGAATGTTCCACTTCATATGAGATTCTCAGCCCCTTTTCAAACCCCTCCCCAAGGCTGAGATGAAATTCCACGTCGTTAAAGTCCAAATGTGCTTCGTTATGTGCCTTGAGCTTTGGTGAGCGATTGATGAACTGGGCAAGTTGGCGGGTGTCGGGAATGAATTGGTGGAAAATGCGTATTGTTAAGTTGTCCAGTAGAGGGGTATCGATCCGAACCACAAAATCCTCCAAATATTCGCTGACCCCACCAAACTGCAACTGGGTAAGAGCGGGCAGGAGTGTGCGTGTCGATGGAGGCGGAGGTCGGTGTTCCCTAATAGGGAAAGATTCAGGGGATTCGAATTCAAGGACAAGTGTTTGAAGCCTTGTCAACGCAAAGAAGCATGAGACCATCGACTCAGGTGAGATATATCCGGAATGGGAAATATCGGAAAGTTGAAGATCGGTAAGGTGAGCGGCAGAGAGAAGTAGTTTTGGCAATCCCGGGAATGGAATGTGAGCCAAATAAAGGATTTGCAGACACGGGATCGATCCACCCAAGAACGAGTCGGGATCGACAGACGCTGTTTCATCTTCGGAGTCAAGCCACAGCTCTGTCAGAACGGGGAATGACTTGTGCATTAATGTTGCCAGGATTTCTTCCATTTCCGTCGGAACACCAAAAAGGTCGATCTGACATATGCGATTGTTCTGTTCCAAGGCCATAGCGACGTCGGCAACGCCCCATTTTGGTCCCGAAAGCCCGTAGATATTATAGTGATCTACGACGATTAGAGAAGTCGGCCATGTATCGAGCTTCTCCTTCACAGGTGTTGCAGGATGACAACGGATTCGCAGATTCAGGCGAAGTGGTGACTCGAGGACGATGTTTCGCCATTTCCGACAAACGTGTACCAGTGTACACCATATCTCTACTCCGTCACGTCTTCGAGGCGGACCCACATAAAAATCAAATACTTCTAGGAGAACCTCGTCGGGGAGTATGTCGATCGTCACCCGGCCTGTATCATATTCAGTTAGTCAGCAGTCGTTGCGAGGTGATACTAAACAAATACGTACGTGGCTTCGGCTGCACGACAACATGCATGTTGCCTTTGGGTCTGAGAGTCTTCTTAGGAGCCATCTGTCGGAATCGACGAACAAGGGGAGCCCAGAAAAAAAGAGAGGTCGGCGATACCGACTTGACCGTGATGGGCGCGTGTGGAAAAGTGTACGATGAGAGCTGTCGAGCAGGAAAATTCAAGTCTTTCTAGAAAGGGGAAGTGAATTCCCTTGAGTTTCAGTGAGCCTTCTGAGTTGGCCGTGAGGGGAAAAAAAGGAAAACTGACAGCGCATTACGATATATGCGGTCCGAGTGCGGTCCGGTGTTGGGGCCCTTGTTGAAGTGACGGGATCGACGCTGTGGTCGCCGATGTCGCCCGTAGTCGTGTGTTCGGGCCAGTGGCTAAAGCGAGAGAATCCATCAACTCGTAACGCTGGAGTATGGATAGACTCACTCCCTCAGGCTGCTGGCAGAGTGAGCAGCTCAAGGTCTCAAGATGAGTCACTGTGACCAGGTGCGCATCAAATTGATTGTTTATTCGAGGCTCACTCGGCGAATCACTAGCTCAGATGTTCTAACTTACTTTTCCTCACCCTCACGTCCATCGTCTCCCTCCGAGTCTTGACCAGAAAGAGCTGCAAGTCAACGATATTTAGCCTGACTGCCACACGCGGCACCACTGCGCCAGTACGTCCCTCAACACTCCACACTCAATCCTTCGTCTCTTACACTTTTCTAGCCGTTTTTAAAAAAGAACTTATACGTCCGGCGCAGCGATGGCGCGCGCATATTCACCGCGTCTACCGGCTCGGTCTTATTAGTGCCTTCACATGTATTTGGGGGCCGCTTTCCTCCTAGTTGAGGGGAGCACCGTGTTCATCCAGTGCATGTACTTTCGTCCCTTCATGTTCGCCACGGCTCTCCTCCGAGTCTCTGCCGCGACCCTCTCGCCCTTTACCACGCTGCCCATGCCTCCCGCTCTTCTTCGTCCCTTGCTCCCCCGTCTTTCCTGTCCAGGATGACGACTTTTATTTCCTGACACCAGTCATGGGTCCACTGGCCACCTTCTCCGAGTCGACAGATTACCGTTCAACCATTGGTACCGATTTTTTCGCCAAGATACTCCCCCACCACTCTATGCCAGATGAGGCCTTGACACTCCAAATTTAGGTCCGTTCTCGTCCCTACCTCTCAAGTTTCTTTCTCTTCTGCCCCCATCGCACACGTGACCCATAAGATACTGCTGGACAAGAGCGCTTCTCATCCCTTTCTTCTACATTTTCAGTTCCCAGATACTCAGTACTCAGCTTCGACGTCGATCAGCCCGTGAGGCTGCCAGTGCACACTCTCGACCTCTAATGGTCGGAGGTTTGCGGGTGCAGACCGAACAGCGATGAGGAAATGTAAGAATACTATCTTGTCGTGGTTGGAAGGCGGATCCCGTGTCCAGCCCAACAGACTCTGCCGTCTCAGAAGAGGCTACTTTGGGCTTAATCGACGAATTTGTCCCCGCTGTCGGGACTCCCAACTTGTAGGACGAACGAGACATGATGCGTACCCAAGGATGTAACCTAATCGATATAACTCTCGTTGAGAGACACTCCACAGCCGTCCACCCTGCCGGCTCCTGTGCTGACAAGAGCGACGACGGAGAGAACTCAGTGCCCACATCTACGATCCCTGCACGCACATTCTCGATCGACGTTCACGCTCATCATCATTGGCACTCATCCAAACCGCGCTCCCTACACCACGCTACTCAACCTCGCGCTGTACAACGACAGTGTGAACTTGACACTTACAGGCTTCACCGTCTTTCCATGCCATCGCCACTTCCCATCTCCGATGGCTACGAGGCATGTCATTCCGTCTTCCTCTCTCCGCTTTCTCACTTGCGCTTGCCTTTGTCTTGCCCATCACTCCACAATTGCGAACTGTATAGCTCGTTCTCAAGCGTCTATGATGTCAATCTCAACAGCCTCAACCTCAATTGCGACCACAATCACGCCCGCGCGATACACGTATAGCACAGAAACCCGACCGTGCTTGCCACGCAGCGCCGGCCCCAAGCCTCTCTTTACTAACGGCCAAAACGAGCGCTAGCATGTCACAAGTATTTATGTATTTAGCCCGCCGGGTCGTGATGCGGTGGGAATGGGAAGAGGCTCAGGCAACGGGCCTAATCTTATTGGTAACGGCAGAACTGTTCATCTTTGTGACGCTATGATTTGGAGGAAGACGTTTTTGCCTGAGTGCTGTTCCTCTGAACCAGGCAGAAGACGAAATGTTTAGTATTTACCATACCACGGCACCCATCTTTATGCTTACTTTACTTTTACTATGACGATAGAAGACTTTGTATACTAGTAATTGTCTCAGTGTACAAGAGAGACAACAGATTGATTACTGGTATGGCAAGTCTTGCGTGTTGGAGCGTTGGCGATGTGACAACTCGGAAGCGGAACTTGAAGTTGGTGGAGTCGATGACGACCAACACGCGCGCGATTCGATGAATGACTGGAGGGTGGAACCCGAGAATGAGGCGCTTGTCCGAGAACTGCTGAGTTCTTCACGAGGCCCCCGCTCCGTTCAAGTTCTTACACAGGTCAGGCCCCACGTTTTTGTGACTGTGCCCACACTCACCTTCAGGTAGCATCATATTATGATAGAACTACGGACTTTTGAGCATTTGTGCAATTGAGGCGATGACGCGGACGGCGCTCTTCTGCCATAATGCCAGTGTCCTTACAGTCATTATCTGACCTTCACCTCGACTACCGGTTGTCTCAGACCTTAGGATATTCTGCGTGTGAAGCCCAAAAGGCCACACGTTTTATCCAATCCAACAACGGTGTGCTAGTGGTCGCAGGTCACAGGTTCACATCCTCAGCTGTTACTCAACCTCAACTTCTTTCCGAGTCAGACCCCATCCAAGCAGCCTTTGTCCCGTGCCACCATGGTTAGTATCTCGCCATATCCGACGGGTCTCAACACACCATCGAGCTATATTCCTTAAATAATCTCTCAGACATGGTCCTGCGCCTGTACAGTGGGTCTTTAAAGCAGCGCGCAAAGATACTAAGCCCCTGTGCGATTCTAAATTTCTCGACTCCCGCTACAGCTAGTGCGCGCCAAGTGCCACCTGGGAGCCCATACTGTAATGGTTACAGAAGGTGGTACGGACGTGTTAAGGATTTCGGGTGAAAGCGGACTTGCCGCGATGTTGAATGGGCTCTAGTGGATGGATGCTGTACGCAGATACGCAGAAGTATCTCCCAGATCAGTTTCCAACCAAGAAATACACCCAAGTCTGGGACAGTAACGCAGCGTGATGTCAATTTACAACATGCGCACGCAACGGCGTCCACCCAAATGGGCCATGTCCGGGCTCTGGCTCTGAACGCACCGAAATACCATGATGTCGCTACATCACAGTGCACGTGAATCATGCATGCACCTGGGCCGGGGATCAAGTGATGGCGATCAGGAAACAGTTCAAGTACATGGTGAACGATGGCCTAGCTCCAAATCTATTAGCCTCTATTCTGGACAACGGTATTATACAATTGAATCTGAACAAGTGCGAAACCTGGTGGGTGTTAAGAAGAATGCTCGGTGGTGAGTAAATGACGCACAAGGTGAATGGGTAGAGAGCGGTTATCAATCAATCCAACTAGTACTTTCTTCGCCAGTGAGAAACAACCACAGGACGACCGAAGAACTGCCGTCCAGATACGAACGATCGAATGGCTTCCGGGACACTGGCAGGTCCCAATCGCTCGAGGTCCGGCAGGAAAAGAGTTTGCATGGCGGGTAACACTCCAGCAACCCTTTCCCCGACGAGCTCCCGCAGAGCAGGCGCGATACATCGCACAATTACATGGGACAGATAAAGGCTCTTCACAGAGGTAAATGGGCGTAAAAGTTCCAGCCAATGGTTTCTCTCGGCTTGGATGTCTCGCCAACTTGAATCACTTGAATCATATTCGTGCAGATGTAGAGGTGCTCCACGGTGGCACTGAAAGCCTGAAAGACGGACGAGGTACAAACCTGCGCCACAGATAAAACTGGCCAATTTACGACATCATAGAGATTGCCAGTCCTTTTATATGACCGCCCAAGGTTGAGACGAACGCGCCAGTCGTGAAAGTCCACATGTGCAACGCCGTTATGTGCGTTGAGCTTTGGTGAGCGATTGATGAACTGGACAAGTTGGGGCAGTGTCGGGGATCAATTCGTCGAAAGGGATATTGTCAAACGCGGAGAAGCATGAGACATCGACTCGGGTGAAATATATCCGAAATGGAAATTTCGTTAAAGTTGAAGATCGATAAGGTGAGCGGCAGAGAGAAGTAGTTTTGGCAATCTCGGAATGGAATGGAAATCAATTGAGAAATGCAGACACGGGGCCGATCCACCCAAGAAAGATCGGGATCGACAGACGCTGTTTCATTTCGGACTCAAGCCACAGGCTTGTCAGAACAGGGAAGGCTTGTGCATTGCTTCCAGGATTCTTCCATTTGCGAAGTCGGAACACCACAAAGACCATGTGGCATATGCGGTTGTTCTGTTCCAAGGCCGTAGCGACGTTGTCCATGCCCCATTCTCTTTGCCATTCCTCGATATTGCGCTAGGACGACAGGTAAAGCTGGCCATTTATCCAGCTTCTCCCTCACAGGTTTTGCAGGATGACAAGAATTCGAGATTCAGGCGAAGTGGCGACTCGAGGACAATGTTTCGCCATTTCCGACAAACGTGCACCAGCGTACACCATGCCTCTTCTCCTTCATATTTTCGTTTCGGATCCACATAAAGATCGAATATTTCCAGGAGAACCTCCTCGGGGAGTATGTCTATCGTCACCTGGCCTATATCACATTCAGTAGTTGTTGCAAGGTGAACTAAACAAACACGTACATGGCTTCTTCTCTGCAGAAATATGCACATTGCCTTTAGTCTCGGGCTCCTTAGGAGCCATCTGTCGGAATCGACCACCAAAGGGAACCCAGAAACAAAGAGAGGGTGGCGATGCTAACTTGATGGGGTGTGGGAAAGTGTGACGATGAAGAGCTGTCGAGTAGGGAAATTCACAATGTCAAAGTGTGGGAAAAAGGGAAGACAACCGCTTACGATATATGCGGTCCGTGCGGTCCGGTATTGGAGTTGCTACACTACAGTACTTCTCTCATCTTATTCTTATTCGCCTCCGCTCTCCTCCAAGTCTCGGCCGCGACCCTCTCGACGATTACCCTTTTGTCCACGCCATCTGTCCACGCCTTGCCACCCGCATTTATTCACTTGCCCCCCTTTCTTCCAATTTTTTCGCCGAGATACTCCCCAACCAATTTATGTCAGAGGAGTCTCTGACGCTCCAAATATACTCTTGGACAAGAGCGCCTACCATCCCTTTCTTCTACATTTCCGTGCCGTGGATGCCTAAATCCTCAGCTTCGTCGTCA